>JAJLUK010000092.1:0-35214 GCA_030570055.1 Blastobotrys chiropterorum
TAAGCCTCAGCCGCACACCCACACGGCTGAAACGCTTAAAAAACCTTTAGTTTAGAGGGAGCAGCCCCGCGAAAAAAAGGCCAAAGGTTACCCGGCTTTTGGAAATCTACATTGAATCGGATTCAATTGGATTCTAATAATTTATTATTATTATTTCCAATTGAATCAAATCCATATGCTTATACACTCTAAACTCATTTAGGCGCAAGTTTTTAGAGGGCGCGCGCCTTAACGCAATTTGGGAGTTTATTCAGCTTATCAAAGTATTAACACGGAATCCTTCGTTTTCCGCAGCTTATTGTGTTTATCGACCCAGAACTTGAAGTTGCAACCACCCAAATTATTTTTGTTTGTTTTGGGGTCGTCATCAGGTATATTATTATTTATTTTAACTTGTTGTTCTTCTTTCCTAATTTTATTCAGACTTCTTTAGAAGGGCGTTCTCGCAGTCTAGAGGGCAAGCGCACAGAAGCGTTCAAGTATTTCTTCAGTCTCCAAAGTGTCCAAATTTGGTAGTGCCTCAAATTCTGTCTTTTCTACCATCTCAATATGAGGGCCGCTATTAACTACAATTTGGAGGTTGGACAAGCGAGGGCATCCGCCATCGTTAATGACAAACGAATTCGCTCCGCAACGATAAACCATTTGGGGTGTTGGCTGTTTAAGGGGTCCTTGAATAGCGATGGCTACGCCCAAATTTGGACAAAGCCAAACTCCAAATTGAGCCAGACGGGTAGGAGCGCCCAGAGGGCTTTTCTATTACACATCATTGCATTCATATCGTTAGGCCAACCTTATAGCAATTTGACCCATATATCACATCTCTGTGATAATCGAAATTGTTTCAACCCAGCTCATCTTATTGAAGAATCACCAGCAGCCAACAACAGTCGCAAAAATTGCATGGGGCCTAATGTCCATCGAGGAGGCAGGTTCTCTCTTTGTACCCACGCTATTCCTTGTATCCGTAAGCACTTGTTTCTGAAAAAAAACGAAACAGACCCTCGTAGGATTCAAAGTGCAGGATAATTAAGTCAAATTCGCTAGCACTTGATTTTAGTGGTACGTCATAGTAAATCATAGTCACTCCCGCGGTTTACCTACGTTTGATGGCATTTCTTCAGATCTCTGAGCACAAATTGCTGTGCGTCAACATCATCGAAATAACGTGTTTTAACCAGACTCTCAGATTTGCCTTGTTCATGCTAGGTCTGAGTCAGTGTCAGAAGAACCAGTACTTCTATTGAGTGCTTCAGGCAGCTCCGTATGAGACATGAATCCAACACAGCTCTGTCCGGACCTTAAACAGGGGCATGAAACACACGATCCTTATAGAAAATCAATATACAGGAGCTATGGGACTATTTCTCCGGCTTCCTTCAAGTGTATTATTCTATCAATGGCTGTTCACCTTGAAGACCCGTGGTAGTTATGAGTATCGCTTGGCATGAAAGCTATTTTTCTTTTTGTGTATTTTCAAGAGGGTCATAATGCAGTAGACCTGGCAAAGGTGTCAGTCTCTCTCAGCCATCACCCACAATTTTTCAGTGTAGCGCCGATTAAACAACGTGCGTTTAAGGCAAACAACCGTTTGGACCGATAGGGCTGCCGGAAACGACCACCATGCACATCGTGTGTTATATTGACACCTTGTTACGAATTCTGCTTCCTCTAAACGACCAAGGTAGTACTATGGGAGCGTCTGGGAGAGTTACTACAACTTGTGATGTCTATGAGAGTATTTTCGTTGTACCCTGGCCAGGCAGACAACTATCATGCGGGATCCATGACCTGCCTCTTCTCTGGATAGCCATGACCTTCGTTCTTCACCCTGTTGGCGAAGTAAGCGACTCTCACTACTTTGTTTCCACTCTGTGCTTGGAATTGTATGGAGAATAATTGCGCGTATGAGAGCATTGTATCCCTCGATATTCGGCTCCTTGGATTCTATGAAACGTAAGATATGCAAGAATGGGTGATGCTCAGTTAAATTTACGCCCAGCAGACGTGTAGAGAATAAATTGGTGTGGGTGTGACCTTTACCTCGCAAGACAGTCTCAGTTAAGCCGAGCCACTTTATACTAGCTTGACTTGTTGCCCGGCTTTGGAGTCCGTTATGCTATCCGTATTAGATCATGTGTAGATAATCTTGATCTTTGGACCTTTATGGGTGAGGATGAGCCCTGCGGCGTTCTAGAATGCACTACATACATACGTTGTGAGAGCATGGATTGAAGGGCTGAAAATCGCTAAGGTCCGCCTACAACAGACGCGTTGCAGTTGTCCCGGCTCCTCTTATGCATATGCATATGCATATGACATATATGAATACCCTGTGTACCTTCGGCTGCAGTGTATGCATATGCGTACATGTGGTGTGCAAATGTGCAAATGCAGATGCAGAAGGTATAATGATATTGTGATCCATCCTGTCATTATGCATACACACAAAAAAAGAATTATATATTAAAAGTTTAAATTGTATTAATATCAATAGGTATAGAATAAAATAAAAGAGTATTGCCGATTAATTAACCAGAAGCAACTCATGCTGTAACCTGCCAATACGCATAAGGATCCGTCGTGTTTCTGATTTTGTAACCCATCTCCATCATTCTACGCTCGACAGTCCAATGCATTTTGGGATCAGTCTCTCTAACAATTCGGTGTCTCCCTTTGTTCCAGGCGACAATTTTCCGCCATTTACCAGGAGCTCGTAAGACACGCAACTTGACTGGAATGAATTCCAGTATCCACCAGAACTTCGCCGCTACCAGCTGATCATTAATATTCGCCCTGGCATCAAAATAATCCTCAACGTGTTCCGGAAGTAATATAGCAGCATCCAAAAACTGAGCTTGTTCTTTAGTGTCCAACCCTAATGCAGTGGGTCTGTGATGAAGTGGTGGTAGGGACTCTGAAAAGTATTTATCAATCAATTCTGGGGACGGCCCAATTTGTGGCTTCGTTGGTTTTTGGTATATTGGCCAGAGCTTGTGGACATCGATTCCAGTTTCAGCCAACGCAGCGGATTCAAAAATTATACCTGTGTTGCATTCAAAAGTTTGTCTGATCATCCATCGGAGAGGGATTCTCGCCAGGTTGTGACGAACAGAATTCTTTTCAGAGCCCCCTCCAACGTCAGCATGACACCCCGCAAACCAAACTTCCAAAACGTCGTTGGGGACATGATGCTGATCAACTCTGCACTTCTTTTTTTTATGCCTTTTCCTGCCGGGGTGCTTCAATTCCTCTTCCTCTTGTTTTTCAAGTTCATCCCATTCATCTTGTTGCCATCGACAGACTTTAAACTTTGCGCGTCTTTCATCTAAGGAGATTGCATGCCTGAAATGTTGAATCCAGCTAGTAGATGTACTACTTAGTGGCAGTTTCCTGGGAATGAACCCAACACTTGCGACACAATCCCAGACCCCAACAAAATAAACATTTACATTCATGCAGAACGTTTTCTTAAATTCCACACTCATATCCCAACCTTCATCTGTGTTGTCCTTGTAAATCTCGTAGGCGAACTGAATTTGCGCAATGTTGTGCTTAGGCAGGAGTCCTACTTTGTGGAGCATACCGGCAAGACAACGAACTGTGTAGGCGCCCCTTGAAAACCCAAAAAGACAAATTCTATCACCTTCTCTGTAGGTTTGCATTAAAAACCGATAGGCATCCTTTACGTGGGTTCCAAGGCTGGCTCCAACTGCCATATCAACAGCCGCACGGAATCCACTACTCATACCACCTTCATCATACGTACCAATGCCAGCCTGATAGTACGTGATCTGTTTTGGATCATCCTTTTTCAAGCACGACACGAAATTAACTACGTTACTATTGTCGTGATCGAACTTGTCACCTGTACCGTCAAGACACACAACTATTGTACGTGAACCCACTGCTGGTACTTGAGAATCCTGAAGAGCATGGATATCAGTTGGCAGGTCTTTACGCTCCTCTTTCTCTTCCGGTGGAATTGGTTCGAATTCTATGGCCTCTTCCGGACACAGTTGGGTTGGATAAGCTGG
This sequence comes from Blastobotrys chiropterorum, assembly GCA_030570055.1. Classification (NCBI taxonomy): domain Eukaryota; kingdom Fungi; phylum Ascomycota; class Dipodascomycetes; order Dipodascales; family Trichomonascaceae; genus Blastobotrys; species Blastobotrys chiropterorum. The sequence goes on from JAJLUK010000092.1 coordinate 4,038, forward strand.
TGGCCACCATTGGGGCCCCTGTTCTTTATGGATCATTTGGCCTGGACGCTGAGATAAGAACGAAACTGATAGAGTGTAAACCCAAAATAATAGTAAAGAAGGGAAAAGAAAAAACAAAAAAGTGGAGACGGCGCCTTTTTAGAAATTTGCGTTATGAATAACCTAGATCCCTTTCTAATACGATGCGTTGCTTCGCGTAGATCGATCACGAAAATAATTAGTAAACTCCGTGGTCTCCTGAATACAATCGGCACGGACCAATGGCATTAGGCAAAAATAATCACCATCTTTACTGCATATGTAGTGGAAATAATTAGCTAGCCATAAGTTCCGGTTTTCGTCAAGTCCATGGATGATCTGTAGATCTTTTGGCCGATTCTGGTTTGACACCTGTCGCTCCGGGCCACGCATGTCACACAGTACAGGGGCCGACCGGAAAATGAGCTTATAAATCCATGATCTGGTACGCTGATCGGTGGAGAACGGAAAAAAAAAAAAAGATAACTAAAAGCCCATTATTAACGAAAATGAACACAACGCTATCAAGCGGCCTACAAATTAATGGACTTCCGGCCCACAGTACAGGGAATCAAAAAATTCAAACAAATTTCGCGCCCGCGCTACCTGTCAAAATAATTGAAAGGCATTGTCATTGCGGTTTGGCTGATCGGCAACGCGATGTTTGCCGTTGCATATACCACTAACACGGAAGGAGAACAAACCGCCACTCCTTTTTGAAGTGCATAAGCAGCTAAATGTAAGTTAAAGATCTACAACCCGCGTAAGAATGGCCCTACATATTTATAATACTTTACATCATATGATATTATTACCAAACTTGCACATGATCAATAATAAACGGTTTATCGTTAAAATTGGAGAGACGCACGTGTTCCTGTTAACAATAATACTCCGTTCTTGCCAAAAATGCTGCCGTAACAGGAAGAAGTTGACGTTTGCGTGGCTTCGCATCGGAGGAAGTAAACCGCTCCCATCTAATGCATGGTTCCGAAAACGTTGATCTTCATTTTCATATTCCGCTTTCGGATTGATGATGTTTACGTAATATGCAAGGTCATTCCATCGCCGATTCAACCCCTGAAATTGCGACGAAGCCTATCGTGTTCATCAGGTGAAGAGAGCGGTGCTAAATGTAGTTAACCTGTCGATATGGCTTTGAATGTATGCAACACTTTGTCTATTGGTGTTTATATACGTTAACATTAAAAATGCTCGCGTTTTCACTGTCAGTGATGTCGACAATTTTGCTTCAGTTATCCAGCCCAATCGGCAGATCCCTTTTTGTGAGGGGTCGGAAAATGATGTATGGCGCAAAGAAAAGGTCCCCAAAAGGAGGAACTAAATCATGATCGTCCATATGCTAAAACGTTTCTTTTTATTTGATTTGATATTTTTATTATTTATTGTCCTATTGGATCAAACAATAAAAGTTCTGTCTCCCATCAGAAGAATTTTCTCAAGTTTGAATCTTATCCAATATGGCGGGTCTCAAAGTATTAATTGAAAGAATCAAGCGGAAACCAACTTCTGCTCCCGACGGAAAAACAGACAAGGAAGCTGGTGTTGCAGCACCAGAAAAGCATACTTCAATTGCCCATGACCTTAGGCACTTGAACTTGAAGCAAGGTAAAACCGTCGCGCAAGCTCTTACTAGTCTTGCATCTGGGGATCCTTTGGATGACAAGGAGTGCCTACTGGAAAATGGTGTATCAATGCTCCAAAGCTTTCCCGAAAACAGTGGATTGGGCAAAGCAATTTCCGATGGTTTCATTGAGATGCTTTATAACGACTTGCCCCACCCACCGCCAACCACAGCTGGTCCAAGTGCTAGATACAGACAGCATGATGGTAGCGGCAACAATCCATGGATCCCAGAAATGGGAAAAGCTGGCTCTCCATATTCTCGAAGCGTCCCACCAACTAAAACCAAGGGTGTCAGTCTTCCAGACGTAGAGCTTGTTTTTGATCAACTTTTAAAGAGAGATGAGCCATTTAGACCCCATCCTTCAGGTCTAAATAGACTCTTCTTTTCCTTCGCAACCATTGTGATCCACGAATGTTTCCAAACTTCAAGAACCGATCCTTGGATCAATGAAACTTCTAGTTATGTCGACCTGAGTACTCTATATGGTAACACCGGGAAGGAACAGAAGCGTGTTCGAACGTATAAAAATGGTTTGATCCATCCTGATTCCATTGCCTCCGAAAGGATAATGATGATGCCTCCAGGAGTTGTTGCTGTTTTGTTAATGTTCTCTCGAAACCATAATCAAATTGCAACAGACTTGTTGAAGGTGAATGAAGACGGCAAATATAAAGATTGGGACACGCTTGATGATGATAAGAAACAATGGTAAGTTCCAAAGAACGCATATGCACTTGACACTGTCCTCACTAACAATCTCTAGGCAAGACGAAGATATTTTCCAACTTGCACGAAACATTAATGTTGGGTTCTTTGCGTCTGTTGTCCTGAGGGACTACGTGGCCGCAATTCTTAATACCCCGCGTGCCAACTCAACATGGTCTCTCGACCTTGGTGCTGAGATCAAGAAACATGGTCAACGGGTCGAAAGAGGCACTGGTAACGTTGTATCGGTTGAATTTGCCGTTCTTTATCACTGGCATGCAGCCTTGAGTGCAGCCGATGACAAATGGTTTGAAGGACTCATAATGGAAACCCTGCCAGAACTTGATAATATTGAGAATTTATCCCCAGAAATGCTCACTAAGGTTATGATGATCCAAGGACATAAGCTTATGGAACAGCATCCAAAAGACTGGACTTTTGGAAAGTTCCAGAGAGGTTCGGACGGAAAATTTGATGACACTGAAATCGCAGAACTTATCAAGGATTGCATTGAAGAACCTGCCCACGAATTCGGTGCTCATGGCACTCCAGCCAGTCTCAAAGTTGTTGATCTAATGGGCCAACTTCAGGCTAGAAATGTCTTCAATGTTTGTACCATGAATGAGTTCCGTAGGTACCTCAACTTGAAGCCGTATGAAAGCTTTGAGGACTGGAATCCAGACAAAGATACCGCACGTGCAGCTGAATTACTCTATGGACACATTGAAAACCTTGAATTATACCCAGGGTTGATGGCTGAAGTTACTAAGCCCGCTCGCGCCGGAAGTGGTGTTTGCCCCGGACAAACTACTGGTAGAGGTATTCTGGATGATGCAGTTGCTCTTGTCCGCGGTGACAGGTTCTTGAGTTATGATTTCAATCCTACTACATTAACCAACTGGGGTTTTGCGAAGCTTGACTCTCTCCACCCTGGGTCCTACGGCGGTATGTTACCTAATTTATTGTTGAATGGTCTCCCTGGTGCATGGACAGGTACTTCCTCCTATGTCTTATTGCCATTCTACACTCCAAACGCTGCACGAGAAATCTTAAGAGGTAACAAAGTCTTGGATAAATACGATACTGAGCGACCGGCCAGTGGCATGGATGTTGTCGGTGTACACACTCAAGAAGGTTGCAAGAAAGTATTTGAAGACCGTGAAAATTTCAGAGTCATGTACCAGAAAGCCATTCTCCAGTGTACTGATGGTCATGAGTTTATGATCGGATGGGATGATGCTACCCGTCATGACACCAGATCAGAAATTCTTCACAAAGCATTCTTTGAAGAAGGATTTGAAGAGAGTGTGACGAAATTCTTCTCTGAAAATGTTGCCAAACAGATCAAAGAGCATTCACTTAAGTATTCTAACAGCACAAAACGATCCATTGATATTGTTCGAGATGTGACCAATGTGGTTCCAATCTTGTGGTTAGCCGACAGATTCGCCATACCATTAAAAACTAAAGAACACCCCCACGGTTTGTTGTCTACTGCTGAGGCTTTTACAGCATACCTTGTACTATTCATGTTCCAAAGTTTCAACATTATTCCAGGTAATGAATGGGTTTTGAGGGATGGTGCGACTAAAGCGGGTGATGCTCTTCGGCCTATATTCGAAGCCCATCTCAAAACACAACAGGGCTTCAAGGAAAAGGTTGTCGATTGGTTAGCCAAGGGAAGTGCATTTGAAGTTAAACCTCATGCCGATAGAATGTACCATGCGTTGATCGATTCCGGCTTGCCAATTGGTGATTTGGTCGGAGATTGTATTGGTATGGGAGCTCCTGTTGCAGGCAATATTACGCAGCAAGCATCATTGCTTATTGATTTGTTCCTCAGTGAAGGTTACGAAGAATATAAGGAACGAATCATTGAGCTGGCCCACCGAGAAGATGATGAGGCTGAGAGAGAACTACAAGGCTTCGTCTTCGAAGGTATGAGACACGCCGGCGTGGTGCCAGGGCTGCCACGTGTTGCTGCCAAAGATATCACTGTGATGGATGGCTCCCGCGGTCCTGTACAGATCAAGTCCGGCCACACCGTTTTGATTGCCACATCAAAGGCTGCAATGGATCCAGTTGCATTCCCGGAACCGGAGAAGTTGAATCCACGTCGTCCATTTAAGGATTACACTCTTCTTGGTCATGGGCTGCATTATTGTTTTGGCGCCCGCCTGGTTGGCTGCTCCCTCGCTGCTACTCTTAGAGAAGTTTTCAAGTTGAAGAACGTCAGACGAGCACCTGGACGACCTGGACGGTTCACGTTTGTCGAGCATGAATTTGCAGGGATCAAGATGAGAAAATACCTGGATGCTAGCTCCAAGGAATCTCCAATCCCAAGCACTTTGAATTTGCTCTATGACGAAGAGTAGGTTTTTGACGGAACATAGTTTCTTATAATCTTTTTTATTTGTATGTTTGATTAATTCATCCCGTTCTATATCCAAATCGGTAATTGAACAAGTAGATGGTTTCAATTATATTTTCAAGGAGCTTTTTAAATGTTAGTAGATTGCGTGCGGTGCCGTGGACAATACAAATTTCACCCGACAAAACCAAAAGGTAATCGGGACGCCGGCTCAGGTCATCTACGAAGCCTCTGCTCCTAATGTCCCAATACAACAACGATAAAAAAAATAGGTTAACCAACTCTCATCGTACACAAACTTTTACTAGATGCTGTTTTTTTCGTTTTTTAAAACATTGATAGATCATGAGGTGCGTACAAATCTCAAGCGTTAAAGAAGTTTTGCTAATGAGACTCTGTAGATCACGGTGGAACTAAAGAATGACCTATCTATTAGAGGGACTCTTAAATCGGTGGATCAATATCTAAACCTCAAGCTTGATAATGTCACGACTCTCAACGAAACTGATTATCCGCATTTAAGTGCTGTTAAAAATTTATTTATCCGTGGTTCTGTCGTTCGATATGTTCATTTACCGTCCAACGCTGTTGATACCGCTTTATTGGAGGACGCGTCTAGACGAGAAGCGTTAGCCCAGTCTGGAAAAGCAATCAAAGGCCAATAATTCATGGTTGCGCAAATCATCGAAGAAGAGAAAACACATATTTCTTCAGGATACGAAGTATTTAATAATTTCCAAATTTATTCGTAGGTCTATTGTCCTATGAACGTTAGCAGAATCATGGCGGTCAAACAGTGATAATATGTGTAATAATATACTTTTATAAGAGGGACGGAGCTTTGAACATTCTTTTATAGTTATAGCTATCTTATAGGTCACTTTGCCCCGGGTAGTTTGCATCATTGTCAACATGCGTGTATATACTGGCTATGCATAGCTAGTTATAGAAGAATCAGCTTTGTTCGCCTTGACATTTTCCACAGCCATATCCACATATTCTGACATCGGTGGGGCTTGGATATTAGGATTTTTTGCCAAGTCGTCCCATCTTCTCACTTGTAGTTTTTCTTTCAACCAGGGATCTTTCTCAGCCTCTAACTGTTCTCTTTCGTCCATTGGACCACCTTGATATGAAAGGGTCTTCTTGCTAGCGTCGCTCAACTCGTCGTAATAAGATTTGTCTACAGCAGTCAAGTAACGTTTCGCAAGAACATGTCCACCCACTAGCTGGCAGACTTTTTCTGAAAATCCAAAATCGCGTAAATACGACTCACCAAACTTATCGTGAGAACCTTTACCAATAAAATCCCCAGACGGCGTAATCATATCTGGAACCTTGTCATTGGCAGCCCTCACGGTTGGAATGAAGTGACCGATATCATGTAATAGAGCACCAAGAATTGTCTCTTCATCAGCATCACTCTCTTTCGCCAACATTGCTGCCTGTAACGAGTGTTCTAACTGAGAAATAGGCTCACCTAGGTAGTCTCCATGCTCCTGACGTGTAAGATACTCCAATAATACCTCGACCTTCTGTCTCAATAAATCGCCGCTCATTTCAACGGTGTGTGCATAATCACCTTGTGTAGTGGGTACTTTATATATTAACATGTACGGCCATAGAACTGTGCATACTAACATGTATATTTACTCATATCGCGTTTGTAGGGGCGGGTAAGTTTCCAAATGAACAGTGTATGCATAACATTAATTAGGAATACACAACCTTTCATATCCGGTTACATTTTAAACATATCCATACGCTATGCATATCAGGACACACATATGCGGCAACTGTAGATCGATACTTACGCCGGCCTATCAGCATCAACTTCTCTAAAACGTGTTAGGGGTCTTTGCTTAAACAACTCCTCCTATTTGTGGATATAAAAGGCGCGTGACACAGCAGCTAATATAACTCAGTCGAAACCGACATCTGAACTGCACGAAAGAAAATGTATAAGCTGAGCGAGGAACAAGTTGAATTCTTTAAAGAAAAGGGATATTTGATTATTCGTTATGACGAACACAAATTATTTGAGAAAGAGGCCCTCCAAAACTGGACCTCTGAGATTGAAAAATGGCCCCGTGAGAAAAACAAGTGGATGCCTTATGATGAAATCAACTCCAATGGCGAACGCCAATTAATGCGAATTGAAAGATTCTGTGACTATCATCCAGATTATCAAAAGTTCATGCGGGGGAACGCCATTGGAGAAATCCTCATGCAGCTCACTGGGAAGACAATGTACCTCTTTAAGGATAAGATCAACTTCAAGTATCCGAAAGGAGGTGGCTTTGGCGCTCATACTGATGCGCCGGCCTATACCCACGTGGGTGATATTACGCATTTGACGGTAAACGCTGCTATTGATAAGGCGGCATACGAAAATGGATGTTTGGAGGTCGTCGATGGGTCGCACAACATGAAAGTTGACTATTCAGATAAATGTATCACAAAAGAATGGGAAGATTCACACAATTGGACGACTGTTCCTTTGGATGTTGGCGACCTCATCTTCTTTGGATCTTACCTCGCACATAGAAGTGGGCCAAATACGACTAAAGTACCACGAAGGGCACTCTATGCAACTTACCACACCTCAAGCGAAGGTGATAAGTTGAGAGATACTTACTATGCTCACAGATATGCAACGTTCCCCCCGGACCACGAGCGCGTAAAAGGCAAGGACTACTCCGAAGGTATCGCACAATACGCCTTTGCCGCCCCTTTTAGCATTAGCAATTAGACACGTGTTAGGTATTAGATAGATTTCAATACATTCGGTATTGCAACATCAACACTAAGTGTAACATGGACGATCCAACGATTTAAAATCTGTGCGCAGCTATTTCGTAAAGTTCTGAGTGATCTGCATGATCGACAGGCGGGGCCGACTGGCACTCTCATTTCGACGTAAAAGCGTTGGTCGGTATTCGCGCACGTGTGGTGATCGCCAGGAGGCCAAACGCTAGGGGCAGGCGAAAGTCGCCGATTTGAGCCAATAACATAGCAGTTTTCATCTCACGTTCTAATAACGACTAAGAGATATTAAGCAAATCGAAAGTATGTATAGTTCCACGCAGGTTCCCTCTGCATACAACCAATGGAACGTCATAACGGCGTACACATGGGTTTTGTAAAGGACGAATTGACTAGTATAAAGATTGCTTCAGTGTCCATAATTATTAATGCATACAATTCAATCTACAAGCCGATGCAACAGAATCCTGATCCTGATAGAAAGCCCCCCACTTCGTTTCCGAAGGCTGTGTCGACTGAAGTCAGCCAGGAATATGAGTCCGATTCTGTAGAAGAACAGCCAGTCGATAAAACGCAGAAAGTAGGAGCAATTGCAACAATTGTGTTTTCTGCAGTTGCTCTGATTTCAGATGGCTACAATGCTCAGGTAATTGGATACATGAATGCATTTTTCCAATCAATGTAAGATACATGCATAGCGGTCGAATTTCCGTCATTAACTGGCTAATACAATTCTAGTTATAAAAACCATTTTACATCGGCGACGAAAACCAGGTTGACCAACGCATATTTGATTGGCGAAATCGTCGGAATGTTATTATTCGGTTTTGTCATTGACCGTTTTGGTCGTAAATTCGGCATTTTTATGTCAACCTTGTTCCTTATCTTGGGTGTAGCAATCGCTACTGCTGCTCATGGCAAAACAATCGACGGAATGTTTTGGATGATTGTTATCGGAAGAGGAGTTGCAGGTGTAGGTGCCGGCGGTGAATACCCTGTGTGCAACACTAGCGCGACGGAAGCCACTGACGAGCAATCACGTTCCAGAGAAAAAAGGGGACTCATTGTTGGAACCGTGACAGATTTTGCAATCGATTTTGGCTTCGTTCTAGCCGGGATTATTATTATTATCGTTATCCTATGCTATCACCAGGGTAGCAGTAGTGGTATTTGGCGGGTATCCTTTGGAATTGGTCTAATACTTCCTCTATTTGTATTTTATTTTCGCATGAAGACTACTAACTCGACACAATACAAAAAACATGCAATTCGGCGAAGAGCCCCATACCTTTTGGTGGTTAAACGTTATTGGAAGTCCATGATTGGGACTTGTTTAAGTTGGTTCGTTTACGACTTTGTTTCATATCCGTTTGGCCTTTTTTCTTCAACTATTGTCTCTCAAGTGAGCACTGAAAACACCCCGATCCAAAACATTGGATGGGGGACTCTTATTAACGTCTTTCTTCTGCCAGGGTGTATTGTGGGTGCCTATTTGCTGGACAAAATTGGAAGGAAAAATACTATGATGGCTGGCTTCTTTGCCCAAGCAGTCCTTGGGTTCATTATCGGAGGTGCGATCGAACAGATTCAGACAGTCATACCTGTGTTTATTATCGTTTATGGGGTATTTTTGGCCCTAGGTGAAATGGGGCCGGGTGTAGCTACTATGCTGGTGTCAGCAGAATCCTACCCAACTCCTATTCGAGGCCACATGTTTGGATTATCAGCTGCGGTCGGAAAAGCGGGCGCTGCCATCGGAACACAGGTTTTCACGCCCATTCAAGAAGCAATAGGACAGGGAAATGAGTTAAAAGGTCAGCAAGGAGTTTTCTTGATTGCTAGCTCGTTCTCAGTTATTGGCGGATTAATTACGTACTTTTTCGTTCCAAACATGTCACGAAAGCTTGAATCTGAAGACGGGGCTTTCAGACAATATCTAATTGATGAGGGCTATGAGTTTGTCAGTGAAATGGGAACGCATGAAGTGGAAAATGTATATAAATAATGGGTGCGAATAATAAGAACATTTTATTGTCTAGTAGAATATCCTAATTAACACAATACTAAATATTAAAGCGCACAAAACCACAGTCCCCTGTTTGCAACGAAGTTTCCTCATTTACATTTTGCGAGACAGTGATATTAGCTAGGATTTTGTCATCGTTGGGAAGATCAACTTAGCAATTCATAAGCTTTAAATAATTCTTCCGGGTGTGATTGAGCCCATCACTTTGGGTATATCGGACTCTGAAAACCGCAGGATCTCAGTATGCACACAATGTAGTGCACGATAGCCCAAAACTACAAACGCCGTTGCTTCCTTCGCACCAGCTGATATCACCGAAACAGAGCCAATAAGGTCAACTCTAGCCTGAGGGAAACGTATTTGTAAATGTTCTGAAATATTAGGATTGTGAGCACTACCACCACAAAGATAAATTTCATCAATATGGCCATCAGAACAATTTTGATAACGTATCGCTCATATGCTCTCGCTATACTTTCGCTGGTGATACGTGTAATGGTCGCAGTAATACCTTCCGTAGTTAGCCCGCGACTGCGTAATTCAGCTACAATTTCAATACCTTCATTCTCACCAAAAAGTTCACGACCAGTTGTTTTCGGAGGATGCAACTTGTCTACCATCTGCCACTTCCGCAGCCCGGAACCCGCTTACCACAGTCTTTCCTGTGATATGGGTAATGCACGCTGGATCTGCTAGCCGTAAAGTGGAATTGTGGTTACTGCCGCGTGGTTCGGGCCATACAGTCTGCCCGTGGCTTGCAACGACATCAATCTCACCAATGTCTTCGATGCAGTTTCAAGCTGCATTTCCAAAGAGCGTGCCAAGTTCAAAGTTCAAGTCGCATATTTCTGAAGTAGGTGCTTGAGATTGTGGATTACAACATTGTAAAACTCTCGCTTTCAAGAATGAAGGGGCTTCGTTTCGGAATAAGCCATCAACTCCACATTAATTTGCACCTGGGCCTCATCGTTAATTTCCACAATGGATATTTTACAAATAGCAGAATCGACAGCATCTACCCTGGTCCCGCAATCTGGGCCCAAAACTGTAAGAGTTGTGGTCATTTCAAAAGTACGGAGGAAAACATGTCAAATAAAAGTTTAAGTAGTAATACTAAACAGGGGAAACTAGTCTTATCATCAATAATTAGTATCCCACGCAAGAGCGAGGACTCCCATTGAATCTTAGCGTTTGACCCACGGAGACCGCTACAAGCCCAATTGGCCGTAAAATTGTGAGGTGCTTAGTGAAAAGCCAAAAAAGCAGGTTTGGCTACATTTCTTTGTCTCGTATAGGCATTGTTTTCTCTCAAAATTGGCTTGTATGAGATTCGTACCCTCTCACATGCGCTAATCTCTCAACGCCGGACAATGAGCAGGCGGAGCCCAACCTACGCCTGAATAGATAAGGCTTCGGCGAAACTTCCGAAGGCCCTCACAATATGCTCTTACCATCAGGTCAACATTCCTATTCTTATAAGACAGTCTGGAGGTCCTATTTTTAGCTACCAGTCAACGATTGTATTGTCAATCTTTGTGGTTTTGAAAGGAAGGTAGTATAGTATACACTACAGTTGAAACCGAAAACACGTCCGTTGCAAAAATGCTTTAACGCGCCTTTTGGACGTAGTCTCCAGAATCCAAACAAATAAGTTACTCGTTAAAATTGACGCTGCCATCTTATTATACTTTTGTATATCATTTTTTGTCGATTTCCTCGACCGAAAGTCCCTAACCAAAGCATATGTCACTGGAATGAAAGAGGATTTGAAGCTTAAAGGCAACGAATATAACGTGATAAATACTTGTCTAACAGTCGGGTGTATTATTTCACAAATACCACTGAGATACTATTTCCCCGTGAATCAACTTTTGTGGGGGATTTGCACAATGTGTACTGCTTCTTGTAAGACATTTCCTCAGGTATGCGTCGCACGGCTCTTTTTGGGAACTTTCAACTCATCTACTTTCTTTGGCGCAAACTATGTTATGGATAGTTGGTGCAAATGGAATGAAATTGGCAAAAGAACCTGGATTTTCGCTGCCAGTGGGATTGCTGGTCAAATGATTTCAGGCTACGTACAAACAGGGTTGCATATCTCATTAGACGGAAGTATGGGATGTTCTGGGTGGCAGTGGATGTTTGTGATCGACGGAATTGTCACCGGTAGCTATTTCAGGTGTTTTCATTATCCCTGGAATTCCGTCTAGATGTGAAGCTTTTTACTTGAACGAGGAGGAGGTTAGTCTTGCAAGAGTCAGGTTATCACCGATGAAGCCCAATACAAAACTTGACTGGACGATTTTACGACGTGTGTTTTTAGATTGGAGGTTTTACGTCTTCAGTATCCTCTGGGTTTTGGGCGGAGCACTTGAAGCCATTTCCAATCAAGGGCTCATGTTACTGTTTCTGAAACCTGAAAACCGGCCGGTTTCCGGCGTTAATCAGCTGCCCACTGTAATCCAGGCAGTCGGTATTGTTTTCAGGTTGATTGCCACGATTTATAGCGACCTACTTCTCCGATTCAAATGGACATATGGCATCGGACTTGCATTGTTACAGCTTATCGCAGCGTCAGTGCTATTGAAATGGACGTACCATTCGGGGCAAAATTAGTTGCGTTTTATCTGTCGGGCACATCATTTAGTGGTCAGCCCGTTTATTTTTCTTGGGCAAATGAAGTGTGCTCAGGCGATGATTCACTGCGATCCGTTGTCTTGTTCAGTATGAAAACATGTTTTCATCTGTTCTATTTTGCTTCCGGGGTATTCTTCTGTATCCTGCAACTGATGCACCACTCTTCCACAACGGTATGATTACTAGCATCTGCGTGGCCGCCTTCCTCGCTTTATGGTGCGTTCTGACAGTGTACTGCAGCAGGCTGGACAGGACTGTTATTGACCATGGGGCGGTGGACAAACAGCTCAGAGAAACAGATGAGATACCATGAGATGCTATGGTTTTGGTTGTTAGGTTGTCGGTTTTACCAGGTAAATGGGCCACTTCGCTTTATGCATATAAGACTGTTTCCCTGTCGGGATGAGCCGGAGCCCTAAGTATGACATATGCATATGTTTCATGCATATCACGAGAAAGTGACCTCTAATCATTATATGCATATGTATATTCACTAGCTATTGAGATCTATGTTGTTCATAGATCTATGCATAGAGATTGTACGACCAGTCAGCCGTACTGAGTGATACTTCTCATGATCACAGCCACACGATACCAGTACTTTTAATGTCATATTAATCGACTCTATTCTTGCAATTGTATATGCCTAGCCTTTTTTTTTTTTTTTTTTTTTTTTTTTTTTTTTTTTTTTTTTTCCTGGCCAAATACCAATTACCCGGGAAGGTGACGGAAACACTTTGGCTGACTCTGACCCATTTAGTGACTCTCGCGACATCCCATTGTCTGAGCTGCTGAAACCCTAAACCTTTTATTCAAGTACTGTCCTCGCCGCAAGGCCAAAAGTCCTTACAAGATAGCCTCATTGACCAATGAACATTGTCTGATCATAACAGAGTCCTCACATGAAGGGTACGACCCTAACGTTGTGTAAAAAAAAAGAAGAGCTCCCCAAACTTCCACGTTGATCGGCAGCTAGTTGGACAAATGAGTCAAATGGGAAACATTTCTTTTTTTTTTCTGAATATACGCGGCGTACGCCGCGTGTAGGTTGAAATTTTACTATATAAATTGACGAGAGCCCCTCTACCTGGTAACAATAACGATTAATTCTTTATACTATGGTTTTCACTGATAATAAAAGTGATACTTCTCGCTCATTGGAGAAATACTCCGATGCTGACGAAGAAGAAATTTTGGTATGTAAATGTTATGAGATTGAGGTTTTGCCAAGATAAAACACAACGGGTGCCATTAGGCTGAGATCATACCGTTGAACTTGACAAGGTTAATGCCTGCGAAAGAATGTGTTTATCCAAAGCCCGTGTACTAACCGCAGCAACTCGGCGTGCAACCTTTATTCTGCTCTTGAAGAATATAAGGCTATGACCGCAGGGGTTGTTTTTTATTTTAGGCAAGTTTAGGTTACAAACAAACTCTCATCCGTGCATATTCGTTGATTGAAAGCTTTGCAGCGAGCTTCACGGCCATAAACACAATTGCGGGAGTCAGGAAGCTGCTACCATTCGGTCTCAGGCTTGGTGGGCCCCAAGCATACTGGGCTACATACACGCTTTCATCTGTTTTTATTGTCATTACTGCTCTTGTTCTAGCAGAAGTCTGTTCAGCTCTTCCCGCCGCAGGGTCGATTTACCTTTGGGCTGCAGGTAGTGGAGGAAAACGTTTTGGTAGATTGTTTGGTTTCATCGTTGCGTTTTGGGCGACAACTGCATGGACAAGCTTTGTGGCAAGCAATAGTCAGACAATTGCATTTTATATTTTTTCTGAAATCCCAGTGTTTAATTTGGAGTTTTCCACCGATGTTAAGGATGTGAAGTTTAGGGCTGTTTTGTGGGTTGTTTCAGAAGCAATCTTGTTCCTTTGTCTTTTGATCAATTACCTTCCACCACGGTATTATCGGTATGTTTTTCGTATTGGAACATGTATTGTCTTGTTCGATACCCTGCTGAATGTCATCTGGCTTCCCATCAGTGTTAGCAAAAGACACGGGTTTCAATCTGCCAGTTTTGTTTTTACAGATTTTGAAAACTACAGCGGCGGACCGGATGCGTGGGCATGGATGTTGTGCCTGTTCTCTACTGGAGGGCTGCAAATTGGTTTTGACGCTAGTGGGCATGTTGCTGAAGAGACAAAGCGTGCAAGTATTGTTGCGTCTAAAGGGATCATTTCTTCATGTCTAGCATGCGTTGCACTCGGGTTCCCTGCAGTGTTTTTATTTTTGTTCTGCACACCTGATTTGGACGTTCTTTTTTCATTGGATGCTCCCCAGCCTATCATTCAATTCTACGCCTTGGCCCTTGGACAACGCGCTCATATCTTTATGACAGTGGTAGTTGTTTCTGGTGGTCTCTGCACTTCCGTTGCTGCTATTTTAGCCGCATCTCGTTTGATATATGCAGTTGCGAGGGATGGTGTTTTGCCATTCTCAAGCTGGATCGAAAAAATTGACCCAAAAACTGGTCAACCGGCCAACTCCATTACGTTTATTGGTATCGTTGCATCAATACTGTTATGCTCTGTCTTAGGGAGTTCGTTGGCATTCCAAAGTCTAGTTTCTGCAGCAGCTGTACCAACTGTCACTTCATGGGGGCTCATTTCATTCGGTTTGTTCTTTTTCAGCAAGGGGTTGAAGCCGCGTTTCTCTTTGGGAAAGTTTTCCAAACCATTTCAATTGATCGCGTTTTTATGGAATACTTTCCTATCGGCAGTATTATTATCGCCCCAAGAATTCCCTGTGACCGCCCAGAATTTAAATTATGCTCCAATAATATTAGGTGTTGTGACATTGTTTGGTATCATCAGTTACCTCGTTGTACCAGAGGAACGGTGGTTTAAAGTTTCACAGCATTTGGCCAACAGTGTGGATGGTGTAGAGGAAGTCAACGATGGCAGTCGAGAAAAGACATAAAAACTGTCTCTCTCTCTCATGTTAAGGGGAAGAGTTTTCACAACCATAATAACAGGGCAGTGATACATAAATAAAGAATCTATAGATATAAATAAAGTCAGATCATGCTTTTTGTTATCAAGTATTTTATTACTTCCATTTTCATTGCCTTTTAGCATCGATATATTCGAAAACGCCTTGTCTGAAGCCATGAGCGAAAGTCCAGACAAGGTCACTATAACCGTGCTGTTTGATATGCTCATTTTCTCTGGATTTGATCCACGCTGCTAGCCGGCCAATCTCACTATGATCAAAGGCGTCAAATGCAGCCGAATCGTTCCACCCTTGAGTAAAGCCAGATTGGAACCTCCAGTCTTCCCAGTCACGGTTTGGGTCTACACCGTGCCAATAACTGGAGTGTTGACCACACTTCTCTTGGTACCTTCTCTGGAATTCTTGTGTGAAAAACTCGTGGTCTCTGTTATGCACCGTTTTGACGTTAGGGATCGCACCCTTATCAGTCATTTCACGGAAATCCCATTCACCTCCTCTACCGTGCTGGAACTTGTAGGTCCAGAAGTAACAACCCGCACGAGTGCGATAGAAAAAGTGGGCCATTTCCTTTTGTCCATACCATTTAACAACGTCTTCACGACTGGTCTGATTGTGATGTTTATCCCAACTCTGGCCATCCAGCACACACGAAAACTCTCCGACCAAAATATCGACTTCAGGTGCGTCCATAACAGCATTATCAACGTCATTCACCAACTGCTCAGGTGGCTTATTTTTGTCGTCATCACTGAAACATTTGTAAACGTGCGTGTCGATTATCACGCCAATTGATTGCGGATCTTGAGGTGGCCAGCGAGATTCTTGCTTTTTTACAAATTCAACCCATTGAGGGAGATCCCACGCATCTGAAATCACCAATGGGATTTCAGTGTTGATCTCCCTGACTTTGTGAATTGCCTTGAGATAGAATTCTTGTTGAACTTCTGAGGCTCCCTGCGGACCAGTGTCGAATGGAGCCTCATTTAGAACTTGAAGTCCGCACACATTCTCGAATTGTTTTACATCATCCGCCAGAAATTGCAACACTTTGAATGCCAGCATTTGACACTTGCTAGATTCCCACAACTCCGCCTTTCCAAGACAGGTACCACTGTGGTCTTGTTCGTTTGCACCACCTGGGAGACCGTGCAAATCTACCAGAACAGCAATTCCGTATTGCCCCGCCTTTGTTAGCACGCACTCCTTAAAAATCGTCCACGCATTAGAGTATATCTTTGCGTATTTTTCAAACGGGGTGTTTTCTGCAAACTGGCCATTGTTCACCATCCAATAGCCGATTGGAGCTCGTACCGCAGTGACTCCATGATCTTTTAGCCATTGCCAGTCGTCATCTTTGATCCATTCTCGCCAATGGTTTTCAAAAATGGCCTGTGCTTCCGACTCTCCCTTTTCCTTTCTGCATGATTTGACAGCGTCCAATTCTGATGTGCCTTTAGCTTTTTCCCCAAACGGGCCATCTGCAATCCATTTTTCCAGTACAAACATTGCCCCTAAATTAGGGCCATGATTGAATCGATTTTGATAAATCTGACGTTTCGAAGGTGGCTGTCCTGGAGTACTGGCAGGCGCTGCCGCCACCGGATCTGTGCTAATGGATGAGCTCTTAATCCAGCTTCCTATTCCCATGATTAAATAACAAAAAAATAAAAATTCCCAGTGTAAAGTGCACACCGTACGCTGCGTTTGACTATATATAGTGTCGTGGTCTCTCAAGCACCCCACCGGCTTTGTTTATCCGTTCCGGTAAATTGCGGCACGCCCCGGGCTCTGTAATCGAAAAGAGTAGGTATGTGCGCGGTCAACTGCAGCCAAAAGAAAAAATCAACCCTTTGGTGGCTGGTTTCTTTATTGCTCGCGTCATATGCGCTGATCATCGTGGAATCTCCTGATTAAGACCAAATCTCCCACACAAAACGAAGAGACTTTTTCCTCATCGCATTTAGTGTCTCAGTTCACTCCCAGCAACCATGTCAACAGTGTCTCGTTTGCCCACTAAAGATTCTACTCGGGAACCGTGGCCCTGATGCATTAGTTTAGTCAGAGATGACATAATCAGGATGCTCGGCTGTAGTCGAATAATAATAATAATAATACGGCCTTTCTGCAGTTTAGGACTTGGCAATTTTGTATGCATAGGGGGTGGATCGGTGTCCTACCGCATACTTGCAGGTGCATAGGCCATTTTATAAATGAATTATGTTCATATGCATACACTATCTGGCATTACGAACTCCGCAGCTATGCATATATTCATATAACGTGTTCACGTTCAAGGATTCTGTGTCTGACTCCTCGTAATATGCATATGTCATAATTTGCCTTGATATGCGTATGCATAGGAACATAAAAGGAATATCCTATGAACATATGCATATGTTCATAGATAAGCATACGCATATGTCCTATAACAAATGCTATGTCGAATGTAATATATAAATATGCATAAATAAATTAAAGGAACGGTGTCCAACCAACGTACATTTTTGACAAGTTTGAATGGTTCGTTGCCTGCTGGATAACATATTCAACCTGTCCTGAAACACTCAAAGCTAAGGAATCTTGACGCTGAATACCTCTAAGCTTATTTTTAATCGTTGCCAATGCCTCCTCCGCAGTACGATCTATAAAGAGACCATCAACCGATGTTCTCACGCGCTTCTTCTTTTGAGTCCATTCTACAATTGGATCATGCACGAACGTTTCCAGAATGGTGGTCAACATATCCTCATTATTTCGCAACAAGTTCAATGTAACTTCGCAAGTTCGTCGAAATAATCCTTCATACCCACTTAGTCCCATTGCTTGCACGATATTCTTTGTCAACCGGAATGGCACGCGTTCAGGCGTATCCAATTCAAGAGCCTTGTTAAACAAACAGTCAAAATCGACGTGCATCAAATCTCCGGATTTCTCAAGTAACAACAGGTTCTCATAATGGCGGTCGCCCAAGCCAAGTATATATCCGACAATAGACATTACCGCAGTGCTCCGTACAAATCGAGTCCTACTTTCCAACCATGATCCAGGCTCCGGAAACATCTCCAAAAACCATTCGTGAAGAACTGCTGGATACTTATTTAAAAGCGTTTTCAATGCTTCCAATTTCAGTTCATCAGATTTGGACTTGCTAAAGTTCTCTTTCGCGTAAGCCCAATTAATCTCAACTCCTTTAGCTGAAAACAACCGGAAAAGGATCTCCTTAATCGGTATCGCCTCATCAACCCACTCGATTAATCCAAATTTTTCGTTCAACGGAGTAACGTGGTAAGTGGAGATCATTAGCCTTCTTCTTGCTGCTTCATCGTCGTGTTTTAGCAGTTTATCCACACTATTGGTGAATTCCATCAATCGCGCGTCTTTTCTGACATCATCATTCGGTTTACACAGAATTTTGTACATTTCTCCATCGCTGCCGTAGATCCGAATTTGCTTTGGCCGTTGCATCGAACTCTGAATCTTAACTTTATTGTCGACCTTATAGATTGTAACGTCTGTTGCAAATGGCCGGTGGTGTTTAACCGCTTCTTGTTGGTTCGGCAAGGCGGCATTCATCATTCGTTGAACAGGTACGACCAAGTCGTTTGGAGTGGACGATATGTCAAAGTCAAGGGATTTTAGCGTGACAATAGGAACCTTATTAGCAACTGGCTTATATGCCAAATCCGACAATGCTTTGACAAGAATCGGGCCCTGGCGAAGTACGTCTTTGAGTTTCGGTCCTTCCCGTTGTGACAGCATGGTCAAAAGGGCAACGCCCTTTTGTTTACGAGACTCTTGCCTCGAATTTGATGCACCTAATAATGGCCATAACGCCCGTGACGGATAATCCTGTGCAATGTTGCAAATAAGACTCTGCAAAACTTCAAACACCTCCACATTTTCCACACAAATCCGTGACATCAGTTGCGGTAAAACCAAATAGAAAACATACGACGGGATTCGTTTGCCGTACTTTTCCAGCTTTCTATTTATCTCCATCAATTGCTTCTCCCTTTTAAAAGTATACGAAGCTGTTCCAGTTTTTGGCCTTTTAGTCCTAAAGACAGCTGTTAGCAGAAAGTTCACCTCACCATGGCAGCTGTTGCATACTTATTATTTTTTTCTTTTTCTTTGTCCAAAGTGGCAGAAAAATCAAGCCAGATTGTAATCAGCTTTGGGAGCGTTTCATAGATGTATTGTACACCACACTGTAAAGTCCTTAGATAACTTGAAATCATGAGCTTGACATATTCCCCCGTCAGGCTATGCACAATTGTTAGTTTGCCACAAATTCCCTTGACGCAGATGGACTAACTTACAAATTTTCATTCCGGAATGCACTTTCCACCAATTGCTGAGAATCGTAAAGTTTATTGCAATACTTTGCAAGCCGGTAGTGAACCTCTGCCCACATCGGATGCATTTCAGCCAATGCTCTGTATTTTTTAAGCATCGCTTCACTTCCATCCTCGCCAGAGCTGTCCAACCACTTTGTGTACAACAACCCGATTTCTGCCTGTTCTCGAGTAATTAATGGCTCGTCTTTCTCCCGTTTAATAACAATGTGTACGCTGTCGGTGTTGATCCGTTGAACAAATTCGTCCCCTAAAATTTCTTCTACCATGGTAACCGCCTTCCTTTGTTCTCCTTGTTCATATAATATTTTTGCATTTTCAACTCTGCCCACAGTGGATCCAAGTTCGGATGCACGTATACTGGCGTGTAATGCGGAATTAAGCTGCCCAAGTTTACGAGCGTCTTGCGCAATTAAAACCCATGCGGCGGCAACATCGCTATTGACAGTAGATAATTCAGTAACTGATATTGCTGAACGTCTCAAGGCAAGTAAATACCTTCGGGATGCAAAATCAGAGCCAATCAGGGACAATCTTTGGTCAAAATTCTCTGTCAAGTTTATGTTTGTTGGTTTCCCACGATTGGACAGCGAAGATAAGCGCCCAATACTTTCCAAATCTGTCAAGGCATGCAGCTTTACTAGGTGTTCTCTAGATTGCGTCAACGAATTAGACGAATTTGCAGCGATCAATCCAGAAACATTCTCTCGGGCTCTTTTTAAATAATGCTGTAAATTTTTGTCACTCTTGTCTGACAAAGAAAGAAGTGCTTTCCCGATGTTTATTTCAAAAGAGTCTGACGGTTTATATGTCACCCACTCCTCAAGATGATCCCAGTCAGGAAGGAGCCATGAGGCCTCAACGCCCAATTCATGCCAGTCGTCAGGAAGCTTCTTTTCCGGTTCTGTGAACGCGTGATTCAGCCGCCCTAGCAAGTCTTCATACCGCCCCGACTTCTTCATACACAACATGATATTTTTCAGAGGAGGGGAATCTTCCCACTGGGAAAGTGAGCCTAACGTGGATTCATAGCATTCCAGTGCGTAATCCCATCGGCCGATACTTTCATAATGAAGTATTTGCTGCTTAATATCGAATTTTGGAAACAAAGTGGATATTCCGTCAAGGGAATCAATGTCGTCAATACTGGCATACATCTGCTGAAACTTTGAAAAAATATCAGTCGTAGGCTGTATACCTTTAGAAATGAAGTAGTTCTCCCAGTACATTATCGCCCGCGGGTATGATTTGCACTCAAACGACCTTGTTGCCAGGATATCAGCAGACACCTGGGACAGAAAGGTTTCAACAATCACCGCTGCTGAGTCTTTCTCGTTTGAGCTCTTGGAATTTTTTTTGGAATTTCTCCCTATCATCAGCTTGTTTCTTTCCCTCATCCACAGTGTCAAGTAATCTACTAAAGAGAAAATAGTTTGATGAAATGGTTCAAGGCGCGCACCATTTGACAATGGCGTGCTCAATATGGAAAATATCTCTAGCAGGATGTCATGACCAATTATCTTACTTTGGAGCTTCAATGAATTTTTGGAATTTCCTTCTGCCAGAATCACGTTTAATGCTGCATACGGCAACAGAAAGTTGAACACCGGGATGTATTGTTGGTCCAGGTTACCTAAAGTTCCTGAACAGATTCCAAAGATTTTTTGCGCGTTACTGCCCTTAACCCTTTTTAATAAGTCTAGCGTGAATGTAATTAACCACTGGTTATAAGTCAGGCTCCCATTTGCCGAAAAAATTGGATATTTGCATTCAAAAACCGACGAATCCCTGACAGTATATTTCGAAGACAATAATGGTTCAATAGCAAAACGTGTGTCAAGGCCGAAACGCGTCCACATTTCACCTTTTTCTTCGGCACTTATGCCACAAACTTTCAACATTTCTTGGATACCATAGGCAAGATACATTTGTGAGTCAGGATCAGTAGAAGAAATAAACGCCTTAACCAGAAAACGTTCCAAAAGCACATATGCAAACGACAAACTCTCTCTGGCTTGTTCAAAATTGTGGACAAGAACAAGTGTTTCATTTTCATCAGTCACGTCAGCCTTATGAGGGTCCAAGGCACCTATAATCCCCAGACATTCAGCACAAATCAGGCCCACATCAGTTTCCGCGCTCTGAAATCGAGACGGCGTATTTAACAGAGTATGCGACAAATCTGATATCTCAGGCAAATAGCTGCCCGTATTCCAACTGTCAGCAATCAATTTTTGTTTCTCCGATAAAAACCTTTTCAGTTCGACCAAAGTTTGTCGCACAATGTAAATATTGTCACTTTGGCATCGGTCAATAAAACTTTCAAGCATACCCAATGACTTCCAATTGTTCAGTTGGATCCTTTTCGAAGCGCCCACTATATCTGGTCCAAAGTCCTCAATACTACACAGAAGAGGGAATTCTAGATATGTTTCTGCGTTGGAAACAATGTCCAGTTTGTCGAATATGATTTTTTCAACAATAAACTTTCCAGCTTTTCGAGCGTCATGTGTCAAAAACGGCCATTTCTGCATAATAACGGAAAAGGTTAACCCGATAGCTACTGATAAATGCCTCCCGTCAAGGTTTTCGACCATAACCGCCCAAACACCCAAGACAGTAGCTTGAAGAGATTCGGTTTCCAATACGGACTGCAAAAATGCACATATTTGGGGGACTGCGCTCTTGAAGTTATCGGGGGCACACCTTATAAGCATCGATAGACCGTGCAGACATTGAATTTTTGTAGTGTAAGGGACTTTTCCAAGGACGTTTCGAATTGTGTTCGAACATAGTGTGACAATTTGAAGAACATTATTAGCACTGAATAATTGATTAAGCACTTCTGTTTCTGATGAAGAATTGAATTTCACGGAACCCAAACATGTCAATGCTTTAATTATACTTTGGTTAACCTTTTCATCATCGGGGGTGTAAAGTTTTAGAATTTCAAATGATGAACGTACAATATTTGGTGCTGCAACCACGGTAAATGAAGACGGCGTTTGGACAAGACCTGACTCCAATAACCGGTGCTGTACAAGTTGAATGATATCACCCAGTTCCAAATCTGCCTCAACCACACCTTGTAACTTTACCGATAACACGGCGAGAATGACCGATTGATTGTCGAAAAAGATCTTTGAAAGGGATTTAGCACATATTTCAGATATCTGCTGAACTACCTTGTAACGCCGCGAACAAATTAAATATGGAACTGTGTGTTGCATCGTCCTAACTAAAAACTCATTTGGAGAGACTTCAAGAAGTTCGCAAAAATTGTTGAGCAGTAGCTTTCTCTTGTCAAGCTGTTTGACTATTTCAAGGCTTATTGTAGGCCAAAATGGAGAAAACATTTTCATACAAGTCGTCAACCTGAGTTCAGCAAGATTCTGTAAGTTATGAAAAGCAAGTGCACAATGAAACCTGTTTTCAGATCCTAGCATCCTTAGCAATTTTAGCAGGACCACATTCAACCGTTCTCCTTCACACACTCGTGCTACTTGAGACCAGGCTAAAATAGTGGATTCCGCCAAATGGGTCTCGTCCTCTAAAACCACGTCTCCAAGATATTGGAATATCTGCTCAGTATTTTCAGCCCCATCCTTTGAAATAATGAAAAAAGGCAACAACCCAGCAGCCGCAAGACGCAGTTTTTTCACGTTACACTTGAGACAATTCATGATCCAGGTACTTACCGGATTTTGGTCATCGAACTTGAATCCTGGTTGGAATGAGGCTAGCACCCTCTTCAAAGATTTCATTGTCTCAAACTGTAGAACTCTATTTTCACGAAAGTCATCGTTTTCAATAACTTTGGAAAATATTGTTTCAAAACCGTCTAGTTCCGGTCTGTCTCTGTTTATATCCGGTTGGAGTTTATCGCACACGCTGCATCTGAAGGACGGTAGGGACAATTTTCCTGATAGATAACAAGATAGTAGGCCAACTCTTTTAACAAGCTCCTTCTTTTTAGAAATAGGTTCTGAATCGAAGTCCATAACAAAATGACCAACCAGTTCAATCATCGTCCCGGAGGTTGGAGCCGAATGGAGAAACATTGTCCGGATAACTTTTTGAACATTTGAGGGCCGATATTTTTTAGGTCGTGCGTAAAGTTGATAGTTATGAAGACGTTTTGTTTCCAGCGTTTGATTCGTGAATTCATCCTTATGGTCTAGCTTAACATGACCTCTCAAAGCTTTCTTGAAATATACGAGAGCCAAGCTAATATTTTTCGTTAAGTACCGGGTATCTCGGTCTCTGGTAACAAAACAGTATATTGATTTCAACAATGGAGCAGAAACTGTCGACGATTGATAGATGATTGCAGATAAATCTAGTACGAAAACGCAAATGACTTTAGTAATGTCTGAATCGTGTGAAATTTGGTATAGATGTCTGTAGAATTGCACAACCCACTTTAATGAAATATTAACCCATAAGTCACTGCAAAATTGGAGCGTAACCCCCTTTGTGCATGTTTGAAGAAAAAGCTTGTGGCATTCGCTAGAGTCAAAGAACCCATTTGACATCAGTTTTATATATTCCCACAGTTCCGCCATATTCAAAATAAGATTGAAATAGTTTGATCGTGATACCGTGCAGGAAAGGTTTGTGCTCAACTTCAGCAAGGAACAAAGACAATCCTGGCATGACAATGATAAAACTGCCAGATCATACGTTGACTTATAGCACATTCGAAAACCCTGGTATACATCTTCTTCAGGAAGCAATTGTGTTCCATTAAAGTCACAGCCAGATACATATTGCAAATAGGAGTTGATATGAGCTAGAATAAAATCGATATAGTCATCAAAACGATCGAATTCGCGGCCCTCGGTACTCAGAGCCTCAAACATTCGACAGATCAATTTACTGGTAAGTGCGCCAAACCTGCCATTGTCTAAAACGTAGAGCGGAATTAATCTCGTGACGAATTGATAGTACATTTCCACTTGGCTGCCATCGTCAGTTGCGTTTATCGATAGTATAATCTCAGGGCAATGCTGAAACGTTAAATCTGCAGCTTTTAAAAAATTTTCAACCTTGTTCAGGGTGTGACCTACGGTTACATTAGTCAGCTTATTGGTTCGAACGATGCTATGACAAACCTACCTGTCCATGAACTTAGATGATGAGAATTCTCTAGCCATTCCATGAAAAGGTTTATAAATCTTGTGGAGTTTTGTATCCCAAAATCGTGATTATCACCATCGTTCAAAATTGAATATGAAATACCTTCTAACACTTCTTCAAACTTATTCAGTAACCTCAACCTACCATCGGATAGTTCTGGCGAGCCGCTTCTATCATATACCGGCTCTTCGTCTCTGTTCATCAATTCATAGATTCAAATGAAAATAACTGTGTTGATTTACTCACTATTTAACCAAAACGCGCTACATGCCCGGGCCCGATAGAGGCGCGCGCGCGCACTCCATTTGGCTAGCCCCACGAAATTGCAAGGTCCAAACAGACGAATTCACAGTATTTTGGCGGTGCTTGAATTTATTAGATTCCAATGGGCAATCAGCTACATTCATTGTTCAATTGGTGGGCATAATGCAAACTGAACATAGTGGGTTAAACACAATTGGTGTACATATTTTGTGAAGATGCTTATATTGCCTATATCGTTACCTTGAGCAATCGATTCCGCAAAAATTGACAATTCGGCCATGATGGGGCCACGAAACTGTGAGCCCGTCGACTGAAGTGCCGCATATTAATTGAAAGCAGGAAAACCAACAGGGACCAGCAACCACGGGTAATTCAAGGACCGGTAACTTCTCAAACTATGCGCGTAGCGCGCATGTGCATTAAAGATGGTAGCGGCCTGCACCTACTGTGTGTGTATGAGTTCTGATATTTCCTAGCTCGCTATCGAAAAATAAAAGCTCAAAAAACACAACGATCGTTAGCTGAGGACACGCGCGTTTATTTATTTTTATATCCGACAACCCTTCTGAAGAATGGCTGAAAGCAAAATTGCTCCGTTGGAGCAAGCCCGACAACTAGCAGAAGATGATCCTACTCATGCTCCAAGTGTGGTTCGTGGCATCCTGGAAATTGCCAAGGGACAGGAGGAGTCCCTCCGAGAATGGTGCAGCTATTTCCTCGTAGATGCGTTTACCTCTATTGATATTGACGAGTCTCTCAAAAAGGACCTTTCTGTTGACTGCCTTGACACAATTCTTCAGCTAATGGAAGACCACAGCTATAAGATACGGAAAAATGCCGTCACATGTGCCGCAACAATATACTCCTACGTCTTTTTGTATGTCATTGAAGACCAGGGACAATCTGCCGTCTGGGCAAAGTTACAGGAAATGAAAGCTAAATGTTCCAAACTGTGGAAAGACGAACACTTCGGTGTGCAGGCAGCTTGTATTAAATTTGTTCAACAAGTGATTAGGGTTCAATCATATGGGCATCGCGGAGACCCACGGGGTACGAGTACGCCAGATATATCCTTATCTCTTGTTCCTACGGGACACAGGCTTATAGACCCGACCTTGGAAGCTGAATCTGAAGGATATCTAGACAAGCTGCTTCAGATTTTCACGGAGGAAAATATTTATGCACCCAAAATCACCTGTGCATTGAATGCAGTCATAACAATTATGCGGGAAAGGCCCAACACCATCAACACCGTCTTACGAACCCTGCTTACTTTCGATTCGAGTACCAAACGAACAGCGAGAGGATCATCAGAGATGCGCTCAGAACTAGAATACCGCTTCGTAGACAGAGCGATGAAGACTTTGCTTAGTCATTTAGTCAAAGGAGGAGCCTTCCCTAGACATTCAGGGCAAATCCAAAAATATCTATCTACTATTTCACAAGGTCGCGCATCCGAAAAGCTGAAAAAACGTTTGGCTGAATCCGAAGAGGACAATGCTAAAAGAGTCAAGTTGGAAAAATCGACTACTCCGGTGAACAATTCCACAACCATGCCGTCTGGTCCAGTATCATATACATCGTTGTTTAGTTTAATCAGTCCTGACGATCCACTTGTGTCTTTTGACGCAAAAGAACTCCCCCCTGAAATTGCAGTGAATATTGCTCTAGCGGGGATAGCTACTGCAAACCAGGAACTCGTTACCAATTCAATCGACGTTGTTCAAACTAGATATCAAAATCTTATGGATCAGGCACCCCAGCAACCAAACAGTACAGCATACCCAATGGATAGTTACGACGATGAGCTTGGAGAAGACGATTATGATCCGATGGATATCGCTAAAGACGTTGATGACGAAAGTGGAGAAAGTGAAGATGAAGGTACCTTACTGCCAGCGGCATCTTTTTCATTGCCTGAACCAGAGAGGTTATCTGAAGAAGAGAAGAAAAAGGAGATTGACCGTATTATAGAACGGCTCATCTCATATAGCAATTTGTCAACCGACATTCTTTCCTCTGGTGCAGAAAGTGCGAATAAGGGCATTAATAGGGTAGCAGTCACTGAATGGAATAATGACACATGGATTGCGATTGCAAGTCGGCTTCTCACTAGAGGTGTCTGTACTGGAAGCGGCATAGATGAGGTCATACGGGAGCATATTTACAAATATGTTATGGGCAATTTCCGAGAACGGATTGAAATCATTGTATCTTGGTTAAACGAAGAATGGTATAGTGAATTTGTCAAATCAAGCGCAAAGCCAAATCCAGAAAATTCGATCTACTATAAATGGGCCGGAAAGATCATGGATCAGTTGATCCCGCTGATGGAAGTGGAAGATTCAAAAAGCTTTTTACGATTGTTGTCAGATCTCCCAGAGTTGAATAAAGACTTGGTCCAGAAAATACGGAGTTTGTGTATTGATCCATACCGTTCTCAAGTTGGTTATAGGGCGTTGAAGTTTTTAATCATGTTACGCCCTCCTGTTAAAGAAGACTGCCTGGATTTATTAGAGGAACTTTATAATCATGATAAAGATTCGGAATCCGCATCGGCTGCCATATTGAAGCGTTATAGACCAGATGTACTTGCCGTTTCCTCGTGATGACTTCTTCGGCTCACCTCTTACTGGTGATAGTTAATTACTTCATCACGTATTTCGTAATTTATAAAACTAGCTTATGATCCAAAAAAAGAAAAAAAAAAAAAAAAAAAAAGGGTTCTAAATCACACTCTTTTAAACTTTCCCGTAATGCTTGTATCGGTCTAAAAACACTTTCGCATCTCTGCCCAGGACACTTAGAAGAGATTCCGTCGGCGGCCTTCCAGATTTATTCCATTTTCGAGCTAAAATGACTTCTCGTTCTTTGCCGTCATTAAGTTTGCTCCAGTAAATCCACCAGTTCTTGGAAGTTCGCATGAATTTTTCATTCTCTCGAGCTCCATAATCGGCCATAATGTGTGAAATATTTTGATGGACATGGATCAATTCTAGCCTGTCCAATATGATGCTTTCTGCAACTTCAGGGACTTCCTTTTCTAGTTCTTCCAACCGTGGTAACTGAGGTATCGGCGGTAATGACGTTTGAACCGTGGAGGTTGTCGTATCAATAACAATATAATAAAATTTTTTTGGAAGTAAGTTTTCTGGGGCCACCATAGATTGGTCCAAATCTGTTGCGATTGGCTCTGCAAGTGATGCCAAATGCCTATGTAATGTGATGTAGTTTGATGAGTTATAAATAATGTTCAAGTCAGCTTCATAGATTAATGAGAAAATGAAAGGTCTTCTCCGGTAAACAACGATATTGAATGGTTCATAATTACTAGAGTTCGCCAACTTAAGAAAAACCTGCTTTTTAGTTATTCTGTCCTTGGACGGCTCATTCCTATCTTCTTCCAATACATTTCCATGCAGCCCAACCAAAAACCTAGACTCTCCAATATCCTCTGATACAGTGCTAACGCGTCCAGCGGAACTTAATGAATTTGAATTATTCTCGCTTCGGTTAGATGATAAAGAGGACGAACTTTTGTTGAAAAAACTGGAAACAGAATTTATGTTAACCATATCCATAAAATGGTTGATTGAATCAACCGTCGCTGACCCGATTGATGATGCCATTGAACTCATTGAATTAGGCGACCACAGATTGAGTGATTGGGGTTTCAGTCTATTTACCTGACCAGGCTGGTTGGATTTATCAAGATGATATACAAAGCCCGATTCTTCAAGGTACGCAGTGTCATCTTGACAGGATTCACAATCATATATCCAGCTGAACACTTCGCTGATCGACTCATCAGACAACAACCCTTTGCCCATGAAAACACCACCGTTGTTTTCAACCACATTTCCATCATAACGTGATATGATCATATCAAGTAGCCCATCCTCTTTCTCGATGACACATTTCGCGGCCGAAGTTGTCTGATCACTCAAATTACCCTTTGCGCACGTTATGCCGTCAAACAGGAGCATTGAACCAGCACCATTGAGGTTGACGGTCCAATTGCGACACCATGACGACCACCAATCTTCGAGTAAATCTACTAGCCCTTGCCGAGAATGTGTATTTAGATAGTTCGAAAAAGTTCCATGGTGTAACTTCCATCGTCGATACGCATTGACAAGTTCTGCGCCCAATATCTCCGCCCCAGAAAGCTCTCTAGACGTATGTTCCACAGAACCATCGTCATTTTGGACCTCTGCAAAATTCGCACATGCCACGACCCACCAATTGTCGCGTTCGAGTTCTTTTACCACTATTCTAGAGCTCTGTGTCTCTAACGTAGACACAGGCTCGCCTTCAGCGAATCCTCGCGAAAATTCGATCACACCTTGAGTAAGACCAATGTGCCGTAACTTGTCGTCCATTGAATGCTCATTATGGGAATAGTAGAACACAACCTCGTCTTCTACGTGTTCGTCATCCGGGTTGAGTTCTGGATTGTAGATACACAAGTATCCCAGATATGCTTCCATTTATTTCTCCCGCTCTCTCGCTTTCTTAGGTACGAAACGAGCGATAGCGAAATTGAACCTCCCGGGATAAGCTGGAGTTGCACTAGTGTAAAAAGAATACTGGGGCAAGTATACCGTGTACCATATCTACACCGCGTTTACGCGCACTGCCGTTCTTCCCATGGACCTAATTTCAATGTCCCAAGGCTTTCCGAGCGCAGGGAGAGAAAGATACCATTAGGGGGAACACTCAATAGAAATGGTGCTTGCAGACCTTGGAAAACGGATCAACTCAGCTCTTGGGGATCTTGCCAAGTCCAACAATGTAGACGAAGAAGCTCTTGACGCTGTTCTCAAGCAGATCTGCACGGCATTGTTAGAATCCGATGTTAATGTGCGATTGGTTGGAAATTTGCGAAAAAGAGTAAAGTCCTCTGTCAATTTGAAGGATCAACCAGCGGGAGTCAACAAGAAGCGACTCATTCAAAAGGCTGTGTTTGATGAATTGTGTGCGCTCGTTGACGCTGAGCAAGAACCATATAAACCAAAGAAGGGCAAAAGTAACGTCATCATGTTTGTTGGTCTTCAAGGTGCCGGTAAAACCACTTCCTGTACAAAATTAGCGGTGTACTATCAGAGGCGTGGATTCAAGGTTGGCTTAGTATGTGCGGATACCTTTAGAGCCGGTGCATTTGATCAGCTCAAACAAAATGCCACGAAGGCGAAGATTCCATTTTACGGATCATATATTGAGCCTGATCCAGTTAAGGTGGCCAAAGAAGGTGTGGATAAGTTCAAAAAAGAAAGGTTCGACGTTGTCATTGTAGATACTTCGGGTAGACATCAACAAGAGGAAGAATTGTTTGCAGAAATGGTGCAAATTGGTGAAGCTGTGAATCCTAATCAAACGATCATGGTGCTTGATGCGTCTATCGGTCAGGCAGCTGAAGCGCAGAGTAAAGCTTTTAAGGAGTCATCAAACTTTGGTTCCATTATTCTTACCAAGATGGATGGTCATGCTAAGGGAGGCGGTGCGATTTCTGCTGTTGCAGCCACCAACACACCAATTGTGTTTATTGGTACAGGTGAACATATCCATGATATAGAAACCTTCTCGCCCAAATCATTCATTTCAAAGTTACTCGGAATTGGTGATATCCAGGGCTTGATGGAGCATGTTTCTACGCTCAAGTTGGACCAAAAGGACACTATGAAACACATTCAACAGGGTATCTTCACACTACGAGATTTGAAAGACCAGATGAGTAACATTATGAAAATGGGGCCATTGGGCAAAGTTGCCAGCATGATTCCAGGAATGGGGCAACTGGCAGATCAATTAGGTGAGGAAGATACATCACGAAAATTAAAATCAATGATATATATTATGGATTCCATGACAGAAAAAGAATTGGATAGTGATGGTGCCATGTTTGCACAGAACCCAACCAGAATCGTTCGTGTTGCCAGAGGTAGTGGTACCAGTGTTAGAGAAGTGGAAGAGGTCTTGTATCAACAAAAGATGATGGCAAATATGGCCAAAAAGATGGGTGGTAAAGGCGGAATGATGAACAGAATGCAGCAAGCACAAGCGTCCAGAAACCCACAAATGGCGGCAGCTCAGCGAAGGATGCAGCAAATGATGGGTGGTGCTGGTGGTGCTGGAGGTGGCATGCCTGATATGAGTAGTTTGGCAGGTATGTTAGGAGGCAATGGCGGGGGTATGCCTGATATGAATGAAATGATGAAAATGATGGGTAATAATCCGGCCATGAAGAATATGATGAAGAACTTTGGAATGGGCTAAGAGTCGATTAATT
>JAJLUK010000092.1:35314-46329 GCA_030570055.1 Blastobotrys chiropterorum
AAAAAAAAAAAAAAAAAAATTCGGGGAACCTTTCCTCGGTACGGTTGATAACGAGAATGAGCAATATTACACCTTCGGCAATTCTGCGTACACATCCATACAGCGTGACCAGTATTGCATTCAACGATGAAGGCGAACTGCTCTCAGGTGATGAAGGTGGTTGGTGTTTTTGGTGGAGTTTGATGACACGGCGACCCCAGGCAGTCTTCCGGGCTCATCAAAAAGCTGTCATCAAGGTAGATTGGTTGAAAGAAAAAAGGAGAATCATAACTCATGGGCGAGATAACAAGCTCTATGTGTTCCAATTAGATGGTAAACTAACCACTGACCTTCCAACCAAAAACGATAGCGGAGAGAGATGGTTGAAACCATTGTTAATTCATTCCCAAGATGTCAATGCCCTCAATTTTTGTGGGTTCAGTTTAGCTAACGACCGCATAATTGCGATTCCTAGTACGCTTAGCTCGGAAAACGTTGACGTGTATGAATTGGTCGATGGAAATCACCTTCGACGACCGTTAAAGGGCGTCCAGAATGACAGTGCCAAGACGGGGATCGTTATGTCTCTAGTCGTAACGTCTACGCGTCTGGTTATTGGATATGAATCTGGCACGGTGGCTACGTTTTCCTGGAATGATAGTGAATATTCCTTATTAAAAGCGCACCAAATCCATTCGCAACCAGTTTTATCTCTCGCCTTACATGGGACAACAGTCGTATCTTCGTCCGCAGACCAATTTTTAGTCAAATATGACATTAATACTGGAGATTTGATCAAATCTTTTCCAACTGGTCATAATGGGCTTCAAGCCGTCGCTATTAGGTCGGATGCGAAAATAACTGGCACCATCGGGTGGGATAACAAAATCCGAATATTCCAGTCCTCAAATTTCAAGCCACTCGCGGTCTTTAAATCCCAGTCCGCAAGTGGGGCTTCATGTATTGCGTTCTCACCAGTATTATCCACTACAGATGATGAAGAGGATCCAAACCTTTCCAAAGTAGCCAACATTCAACGCTCAAAAGTTCGACGAGCACATTGGGTCGCAATTGGCGGGAAGGACGGTCGAATTGGTCTTTTTAACATTTACTAAGGATCACACCCCAACGGGGTGTGGGAGTTCCAACGGGGAACCAAACAACTAACACAAACTATGCATTGTCCTGCATATATGCATATAAGGGATGAGTAGAAGTCGGGGGTATATTTTTATTATAATGCTAACTGAAACAAGGAATTTCAAGAGAATGGATGCATGCGATTCAGATAAGGCCATCTCTCAAAGTTGTGACGTTCCTCTCATCGCCTCCGAGTTCGATATAATGTCGTTCGAGTTTATCTATAACCTTCAGGGCTGCCTTGACCTTTTGCGTCATGTTGTCGTCAGAATCGGATATGGATTTTTTCATATCATCAAAAATCGATTCGAACCGTTCTAACTGTTCCTTTCTCAGTTGCGCTTGTTTGTCCTGGATGGATAATAAGTTGTATTTTTCCAACTCTTGTTTCCTTAATTTCTCTTCTAGTTTCCTTAGCTGCTGAGAGTCTCGTTCCCGTTCGTTATTAATTTTGTTGATCTTTTCTCCAATAATGACAATATCATTGTGGTACTTGATCTTCATTCTCCTGGCACTTTCCAGCACGGCATTATAAGCAGTCTCCAGACGTTGCTTTTCTCTTTCACAATTGGATAGTTGCAACTCAAATTCGTTTTTGCTTTTTGTGCTTTCGAGTTGGGTTTCTTCTAGACTGGAAATTCTGCTGTTTTTCTCAGTGACGGTGTCCTCCAATTCAGAAATACGCCGCTCCTTTCGGACTAGCATACTGTTGAGCATTTCATTTTGGTGCCGCACAACTTCCATAGTAGACTCCAAAATACCACATCGTTTTCTCACTGCTTCACGTGCGCTGCGTTCTTCTTTGGCGATTTCTCGTTGCTCCCGTAGCTCTCGCTTTAATGCATCCATCCCATTCTGCAAATTCTCTATAACTCGTGAGGTGGAATGCAAGTCTCCGTAATTATAGTCACCAGCATGTGTATTATCTGGGTCTCCATGGTATTCGCTTGTAGATCGTAGTGCTAACGAACGTCTATTGGAGAGTTTAGGCAGGTCTTGCGCAAGTCTTTCCAGCCGCTGCAGGGACAAACTTTCTCGCGAAATCTCATCCCGTAGTAGCTGCGCCTTTTCTTCCTCCGACATGTGACTGGAGTACCGCACCGATGACCGTCGAGAAGGATTGTTATTACTACCAGCGACTACTCTGGGTGTCGTCGAAACCATCTGCACTTCGTCATCCACGTATTCGTCGTCCTCCACAGTAACAACTGAATTCTCCGAGATAGTGGGTGACGTATGGTCGGTGTCAGGGGAGGTCGAGTTGGCCGTGTGATTAGCAGTAGTGGGTGACGTATTTGCTGCCGCCGTTTTGCTCGAACTTCGTGTCATTATTGTATCTGGAGCCACTTCCATTTATTATGATTACCAGTCTTTTTGGAGTCCTATCAAGGTATATGCCAGATTTGGCATCTCCCAAACACTTTCAAAAACAATAAACCTATTTTTGTGTTGTTTGATTATACTTCCCACGCGGCGTATTCAAGACACACGTCAACCTGTCGGCAATAAAACAAAAAAAAAAAAGCGCGCTTTCCTCCCTTTTTGTTTCTTCAGGTTATTGGCTAATATAACGGTAGATTAAGCCAAGCGAGGTATTATATATTTACTGGACCATTTCCGCATTCCATCGAATTGAGGAAGCAAAACGCGTTGGTCATGCGTATTCGCATATATAATTTGACGCGTGTTTTCGATGGATGGGCCTTTTGGTAAAAACCCCAGAAACGGTGCCTGCGATTCTTCTCTAGAAAATCGGCTGCCATGTGTAAGGATGTGGAGAGTTGGGTCAATTCTTATGCCAATAATTCTTGTAAGTAACATATACTCTATTTAGAAACTTTACTTGGTTATTCAACGCAAAAGGAAACTTATCTTAGCGGTATGTTGTCGAGCTGTACAAAGGATAGCCATTTATTACAAAACTTATTGTATGCATATTCGACGGTATTTTATATTAACATGCGTGTGACAAGGGTTGTCGTCAATCGTATGAGCGTGTCATAGGCATAGTACAGTCCAAGTTTCGATGTAATTGGCATGCGTCCCTTTTGCGGTATATAATTTTGTACAAGGGCTAAGGTTGATTAAGGTTTTCATATCCATCGCCGCAAGGTTAATGGTCCAACACAACTGAATAATGGAAAAACTACACATGCGCCGATGCAGTCTCGTTTATACAAGGTCTATACCGTGTTTAGGACAGTCGTGAACAATGTTTAAAATGATACTGAAGGGAAAAGTTTAGGCCACGAAATTGAGCCGAATTGACCTAGCACACTCTTGTTGAACGTCCGAAAAAAGGCGAAGAATTCACAAAACTTTGAGTGTTTTACATGTGTCTCAGAAGAAGACGCTCGTTACAATTGAAAATTCTCTGCAAATATGGGCTTAAAACCTCAAAATTACGGATGCCAAGTCGTCGATAACTCGCTGTCCGTCCTGCATGTTCTCATATAATAACCAAGAAAGTGGTTGAGCCTTATAAAGCCACCTTTTTTGGCTCCTTTTTGGAGAAAAAAACAGAAGCCTCCCGGGGATCAGACGCTATTATTGACTTCTTTCAATGCGTATCATCAACAGTAAAACAACCAGCATTGCGTCAATTGTGCATACAGAATAACATCCTTCCATTCGCTACCGTTGGTTTTAACCACAATGTACACATACGCATGTGCATATGACTGACGGGCGTCTCAGGTAGCTACTAACGAGTAGCTAACTACCATCCTGGTTCGGCCGTCGTATGCATATGACATAATGCATAGAACTTCCAGTGGCATTTCCGCATATTGGCAAGATTAGCGCTGTATCTCAGCCATGAACATCATTGTTCCCCATCGCGATCGAGACACTGATGCTTCCGGAATGAACTGGAAGGTAATAAATATAACATAGCATCGGAGCTTGTTCACTCCGAGCAACAGCAATCCCCGCAACAAACCGCTCCTCGGCCGGCCATCGGTGTGGAGTGATCAGCCTCCTCCCCAACATGAATAAAGAAGCTCATACATTGAAAACGCAACAGTTTACAACTGGACAAAAACACCAAAAAAATTTTAAACGGCTATAACACCAGGCGCAGTAAATTCGCCCACCCGGTTTACCAATTGAAAAAACCACCGCACGGTAGTGGCGACCCAAGAGGCTGGCCCCAGCGTAAACAAGGAAACAGCCGGGCCGATCAGTCGGATGCCGCATGGTGATGTCGTTATCGGCGAAGCCTTCCCAGCGGTGGTTGCTGCTTTGTTGCTACCTTTGTGCATAAACTATTAAAGTGCCCGTTCTCCCCGTTCCGTACAAACTTTTTTCATGATAGCTCGTTCTCTGGCTAGATCTTTTTATCGTCCCATATCTCAGCCGTCCAGATTGCTTTTTAAGAAACAGCCTGCGTTTATTCCCAGAATGCCTTTAGTTACCATTTCTTCCAACATCACCGAGGCGGTGAAGAAGCATGAGATTATCCCGGAGGTTGTGGACGAGTTCACTCCTCAGGGATTGATCACCGTCACCTATGACAAGTCTACCGAGGTCACCATGGGCAACACCTTGAAGCCATCTGAGACCCAAAACAGACCATCTGTTCGGGTGGCCTTCACCGAGGAGCGCTCCAAGGATCCTAATGCCACCTACACGCTTGTGGTCACTGACCCTGATGCTCCATCCAGGACCGACAAGAAGTGGTCAGAATATCTCCACTATCTGGTTTCGGGCATCAAGCTTGACGATGTCAAGGCCGAGGCGGTGTCTGACGTGACCGAGATCGACTTCTCCAAGGCCCATGAGCACATCCCATATCTTGGACCGGGTCCTCCAGAGTCTACGGGCAAGCACAGATATGTATTCATCCTCTACAAGGAGGGCCAAGCTCAGCTCACCAGCCCATCTGACCGACCAAACTGGGGTACTGGCAAGCCGGCCACTGGTGTCAGAGATTATGCCAACAAGCATGGCCTCACCCCAGTCGCAATCAACTTTTTCTTTGCCCAAAACGAGACAAAGCCTAATTAGGCCAGTACGTATATACATATAGTTATCTCATTACTGCAACGAGTGTAAAGGGGAACAACCCGGTGACAGTAATAGGTCAGCAATTGTAACTGACATTACATGTTTGGGAGCCTACATCTTTGTTTATAGTTTGGTCCATTGTCAGTTGAAATGGTTTGCTCTGTTTTGACCAGTCTCTGATTATTTATATCGACCCAGTTATTGACGTGGAAGGAACACTCCCGAGCCTTCAGCTTTTGCATATGCAAAACAGGGTAATCTCCCTGCGTATACTGATTTTTTCTTTTTTGGATTAACATGTTTAATAACAGTAATCTGGGTATGGAATGACATGGTTTACGTCGTCAGTATCCCTCCCAACAGATACAATTACGTAAAATTCCTCATCAGGTCGTCACAATTGACGTCTTGTGTAAGCACACACTCAAGTCTATACGTGATATATTAACTAATGCACACATTACTTTTGCCCGATGCCGGAATGCTTCAGCTGCTCCAACACCAAGAAGGTAACAATTGTCTGGGGTCCCAAACGAACAAATGAGGGTACCCAGCCTCGAAAGGCAAACAAAATGCCTTCCTTTTTAACTGCTTCTGTCAGGATCTTAACAGTTCCTTCATGCTTATGCTTCGAGTTCATAATTCTAGTCTTGACCACATCGACTGGACTGCATACAGTCGTCGCAACCAACCCAGCTAATAGGGACGCTGAGAAATGCGTTGTCCGTTTCTTTTCGTCCAGATTGATGGTGTTAACCAAAAAGCTTTTGAAAATATCATAAGTGACCACCTGGGATGCCGTCATGAGAACCCCACGTGTACAATTGGGCACCAACCCTCGGAACCAACTCTTGGGACCTTCATCCTTAGCCATTCTAATCAACGCATCAAGTGCATTTCGATAATTGCGTCGTTGACCTTCCGGTAATGATCTGTCGTTTTGCATTCTAATATTCGCGATATCGGCGGGATTACCAACCATTCCTCCGACCCATCCGGAAACCATCGATAAGGGTAATAAAACGTGCATTGGTGGAGTCGAGTTGTGGTCTGTTGAGACGCATTCTTTCAGATATTCATACACTCCGAAACGAGTAGTAGAATAAGTGGCCTGTCGGAGCAAACTCGCACTCAGACCTCTATAAATATGGAAAAACCCTTCATGTCGGATCACATTGAACAATGTCGAAATCATATTAGCTCCCGGTTCATGAGCCGTCTGCAGTCTGACCTTGGCCAAATCCAACGGATGAGTACAGGATGCTGCGACCATGGATGCCGCCCCTCCATACCAGAACCTATCTGATTAGCTTCAATTCGAACGTTGGATGAAATGTCGAAACAATCTTGCACACTTACGGATAGTGGTTTTTCATCTTGGTGTGTTGTGATTTTTTTCTTTTTTTTCTTTTTTTTTTTTTTTTTTTGACAAGTTAGGCTGTCTATTCTCCGTTTGATTAAAAATGGAAAAATTATTTTATTTTTATTTTTAATTTTTTTTTTTTTTTTTTTTCCTCGAAAGACTCATCGGATCTAATTCCGCTAATTGCCGATAAAGCCGCCGCAACTACCGCCATTCTTCCGTTGCCTGAGTAACCGCCGCACGCCCGCTTGATTGACTTGACTCAACCACCGATAATCCACTAGCGGCGGTAGTGCGGAGTTATATCACCCCTGATTTCCAGCCTTGATGTTGTGTTTTTCGTAGCTGTTGCCGCATGATAAATATGTTCTCGGTTTATGGAACGCGGGAAGAGAAGATAAGAACTATCTGCAGACGGCATTATAGTTCTATGGCCATAAGGTACTAGGTAATGAAAACCGAAAAGGAGCCACATGAGCATTTATATATTAAGAATGCAAGCAACGGACCAGTACCTGCGGCATACTTAGCATATTCGATGACAGCGCTGTGCCTCCCTCACCTGACTGTTTCGTATGCCATAACAATAGTCTTTACCGTATTAGTAACAAATTGATCATATGTACATAGATGCGTACCGAGTCCTG
This sequence comes from Blastobotrys chiropterorum, assembly GCA_030570055.1. Classification (NCBI taxonomy): domain Eukaryota; kingdom Fungi; phylum Ascomycota; class Dipodascomycetes; order Dipodascales; family Trichomonascaceae; genus Blastobotrys; species Blastobotrys chiropterorum. The sequence continues at coordinate 42,452 of JAJLUK010000092.1, forward strand.
CCACGTTAGGCTCAAAGTATGTGTGCACATGTAGAATGAGTTCCTGAAATATGCATTTACATACCAGCCAGACTTCGTGATTCTATTGAAATAAATTTCCTATCACAATATATAAGTGAAAAGAGCCTGATTCTACAGAATAGTACATTTCTACGCGATCGTGAATGACAAGGCTTATCTTACTACGTCTGCCGAGAATAATCGATAGCGTCCCTCAGGCTGTGGTTTCAGTTAAAATTCACCTGCCCACGCTTTATTCACATAGCTGACACGCTTTTAAATAATAAAATAATAATATACAAAATTAATACTGCCTATAACCGTTATAATCGTTCAAGTCGCCGTATTGGTACACTGTCGAAAAGTCGTTAGATTGCTGTTGAGAGACATTACTTTGAGGGGGAGATGGGTTCAAGTGACCCTGCTGATCATCTAGTGCGTTCGGATGGGGTGGGTGTTGGGCAGCTTGTGGAGGCGGAGGAGGTGGTGGCGCCGCATGCTGCTGCTGCGACTGCTGTTGTTGTGCAGGTAATTGTTGTTGGGTTTCTTCTGGCTGTTGATAATCTACGACTGACGCTGCTGGATTAGGATTATGATGGTACTCTGCGTGCCGCCTGGAATTGTTCTGCGCCTCCTCACGAGGTACAATGTCAATCAAAAAATCAAACATGTCAGACTTTTGCAGTGCGTTAGCTATGTCGGACCGCTGTAACGTCCGCCGCTTATTCTCTTCTGCGTGGATCCACGCTCTCATGGTCAATTCTGTGATGAAAATGTCACAACCTTTGGCAAACAGGATTGGCGCTTCCGCAGAAATCATCCGAACGTCCTCGTCCGCCTTCATAACCTTCTTGATACGCGCCAGAGGCAGCTGATGGATCTTAAACTTATGTTCGTCGTGTTCCACAGAGTTGATTGTGTCCTGCCAATATTTAACCATGATATCCCGATGATGCCCGCTTAAGCCCTGTGCCACATTGGAAAACGGCTCCCCACTAGCATGCTCATCTATCTGTTGTTGAATATCGTCTTCTATCCCATCCTCGTACTGCAACTGGTGACTCTCATCAAACGATTCATGTATTTCGTCCATTCTAATTAGTTCGTGACAATGATGTTCGGACGTGAGTACTAGTTGGGAGGTAAAAAAAAAAAAAGAGACCCACCACCACACCAAAAAAAGTCAGAAACTACTACCGATGAGGTGGTGGAGGTAAATAGGCGCAAGACCTTGTAGGCGTATCGTTTGTAACCCCTTCGCCAACACAGACTATTGTGACATAGTAAATTGGATATGTAGTTCCAGGGTGAAGCATGACATATGTACTTTTCTGCGCGCATAGCCGTATGCGTACGCATTAATTTATATCGATTGCCTGATGTATTGAACACTCGCGAATGCAGGGAATATGCATATGCATAGCCTGTTTGTATGCACGAATATTCAGTTCATTTATATCATTGATGTTGGAAGAGTGGACTCCAGCATTCTTCTTGGACCTCTCTGCGATGACCGCCCGGCTGAAACAAAGTTGAATTAAATGGATTTTATTTCGGTCGACGAACACTCTATCTCTGGGGATTGGAGTAGTCGCGATCGAGTACTTCCTGATCGGATTCATCTCTTTTTCAGATTCTTCAGCGGCAAAATGGTTACAAGCTGTTACACTGCTGATTTGGAGTCTTACCTATAGTTCGACCATTGGGCCCACTGGATATTTGCTTCCTAGCGAAATATCTGCTACTCGTATTAGAGCAAAGACGGTGTCCATGGCCCGTAACAGCTTCTACGTACTTTACATTGCGTCGGTTGCTGCATCTCCATACATGTTAAACCAGACTGAAGGAAACTGGAAGGGGAAAAATTTCGTCCTGGTGGAATTGGTCGTATTATCGTCTCCCTGAAACCAAAAATCGGACGTACGAAGAGCTGGATATTTTATTCGCGAATAATGTTTCCGCTAGAGGTTTCACCACTTACGACATAGATCCATACGAATATGTCCTGAAGTTGAGGGAAATAACAGCAAGTCAAGGTGGAGGTTATTTTCTCGCTAGAAATTACAACATGGGTAAATATAACTGCTTTTGTAAAACATTTTGCATTAAAAAGGACTAGCTTGTATTTGTTCGTTATACAGTTCCTGCAAAAAATCACAACGAGCCTGTAATAAAGTAACGGACACTACTGCTCGTTGTGATTGACTCAAGAAATGCGAACGCATATTGGATGGCGGAATCTAGGTCTCTGGGTCTATCGTTGATAAACGAAGTACTTTGGTCCATACGTATAACAGTCGCTGTCATAGCAAATATACTGACCGCATGCGTCCATATAGGCGGGAACTCGTAGAGGCGAACGCTTGCACTCCAGATGAACTGTATATAAGAGTCCAGGACAATGTTGAAGGCGTCAAAGTGTTCCTCATTGCCGTGGTCGTCTCGAGACATTATTATATCCAACACACATGGCCAGTACATGAGTATTACTGTAGCAAAGTACTGCCCCTTGATAAACTCACATGTGGAATGCCCTAAACTGTTAGAGGGAGACTTTTCGTATTGGTCAAACTTAATTGGCTCAGAGAGACATGCGTATCATTCATCCAGCTGGGATTGCAGTTCTTTGGCGACAATTGGCGCAAATGAAGTCCCATTCGTGGCGGCAGATTCTGAATTATTAAATGTACAGCATGTTCGGTCAGTTATTTTCCGGACTCCAATTTCGGAGAGAAAATGCGGTCCCGGATCGTTATCAGTTGTTGGAGAGGACCCAGGATAGCTATAAATTCCTTCGAGCAGGGATGGGAACTTGACATTGGCGGCATACGAAGAAAGTCCAGTGTTTGAAATGTGCAACGTACCGGATATTCCCTCTCTAGAATGAAAAAAAAAAAGGGCCCAGAATGCACGTGTTTCATACTCCCCCAGGTCATATGTGTCGTCAGAGAGCCTGTCTACCGGTTTCTCCACTGATCGAATCTCTATCAGATTTTGCATTTTTATAGACCCGATTGCGACGTACTCGTGCGCCTTCGTTGGCATTACTTTAAGACCATAAAACATACTGAGTAGAATGAGACACTGAACAGACCGTAAGGCTAGCTCTTCCACAACACGCGCCAGCATTGTTAAGGCCTGAGTGTGGATTTCATGCGCTTGGAGTTCCCCAATAGAATCATTCACATTCAACCCACCAATTGCCAAGACTATATAAGGAGCAGGAGTCCGCACTTTCTGATTGTACTGTGTTATCGAGAGATTGTAATTTTTCATTGAGTACCTCACGTTTGTTTAGGATAGGATGCCAGTTGTAGGAATAGCGAAAAAATAACTGGATCACCTCGTGAAGACTATGCCGAAATATAGCGATTGACCCACTTTCTTGCGAGTACATCCTGCGCTGAGCTTCCAGCGATCGCGAGTAGATAAATATGTTGAATTGGAGGTCGAATACAATTTCGGAGAACTGGTCGTCCTTGATCGTTAATGAGGGAACTTTTCGGCGATTCTTAACATTGTGTGAAGGTGAATGCGCTACGGCTGATGCAGTGCGACGAGACCGCTCCCATTCCCAGACGACTCTCGATTGCAGTAATTTTTATAAGAATATCCTCGATATTGGTTTCAACAGTTGGACCTTGAGGAGTCACATGACTGCAGACACAACCGTTCTGTTGCAAAATGAGCATTTCGGTTTTCTACCGTCACAACAGGAATCCCTGGTTCGACAGACCGTACAGGCTACTTTACTTCGATTCCTGTTATACGGAGCTATCGAATTATTTGGCATTCGTGCACTGGAGCGACGGTCCCTAAAGTACACTAACAAATCTTGGTGTGGAGTGGAATGGAATGCTGGTCTCCGAGAAAAAGAA
>JAJLUK010000093.1:0-36315 GCA_030570055.1 Blastobotrys chiropterorum
AATCTAAAATAATTTTTTTTCTTTCACAACCCAAACCATAGAATTTATAAAAAACACAATGGGAAAGTCTAAGCAAGTTAGCAAAAAGGAAAACAAGAAGCCGGCATTGCCAAAGAAGGCTGCCGACTCTAAGGTCTCCAAGAAGGCTTCAGCAGCCTCCTCCAAGAAGTCTGTCAAAAACTCTGATAAAAAGGTCGATTCTGCAAAGAAAGAATTGAAGGACAAGAAACAAAAGAAGAAGGAAGACAAGGACGAGGAAATGAAGGAAGACTCTTCCAGCTCGTCTTCTGAATCCGATTCCGATTCTGACTCCAGCAGCAGTTCTTCCTCTGATTCCGAGGAAGAAAAGAAGACCAAGAAGGAAGTCAAGAAGGACGACAGCAGTTCTTCTGACTCTTCCGATTCTGATTCTTCCGACTCTTCTGATTCTGAAGATGAGAAGAAGGAATCCAAGAAGGAATCCAAGAAGGATACTAAGAAGGACGGCAAGAAGGAATCATCATCATCCTCATCCTCCTCTTCTTCAGATTCCAGCTCAGACAGCTCAGACAGCTCAGACAGCTCAGACAGCTCAGACTCTTCTGACTCTGAAGATGAAAAAGAAGACAAGAAGGACGCTAAGAAGGACACCAAGAAGGAATCCTCTTCGTCCTCTTCTTCTGACTCAGACTCCTCTGATTCCTCTGACTCTGAAGATGAAAAAGAGGATAAAAAGGAAACCAAGAAGGAAGACAGCTCCAGTTCTTCTGACTCTAGCTCTGATTCCGATTCTTCGGACTCTGATTCCTCCGATTCTGACTCGTCCGATTCTGAAGACGAAAAGAAAGACAAGAAGAAGGAATCCAAGAAGGAATCCTCTAGCTCTTCTAGCTCCTCAAGCTCCTCTGACAACGAGAGCTCCTCCACTTCTTCTGGTGAAGAGTCTAAAAAGAGAAAGGCAGATGATGAAGAAACGTCCTCCTCCAAGAAGGCCAAGTCTGATGAATCTGAAGGTGCCACTTTATTCGTAGGACGGTTGTCCTGGAACGTTGATGGCGAATGGCTCAAGAGAGAATTTGCCGAAGTTGGTGACATTGAGGACGCAAGAGTCATTTATGATAAGTACAACGGCAAGAGCAAGGGCTACGGCTACGTCGACTTTAAGAACGCCGCCGACGCTCAGAAGGCTATTGACGCCATGCAAGGTGCAGAGATTGACGGTAGACCAATCAATCTTGACATGTCGACTTCCAAGCCAAAGATCTCTGACGCCGCAAATGCCAGAGCAAACAAGTACGGCGACCAAACTTCTCCACCCTCTGACACTTTGTTCATTGGCAACCTTTCTTTCAACATCACCCGAGATCAAGTTGAATCCAAGTTTTCCGATTACGGTACTGTCATCTCTGTCAGATTGCCAACTCACCCAGAGACCGAGCAGCCAAAGGGTTTCGGTTATGTTCAATTTGGCACTGTTGAAGAAGCACAAGGCGCTCTCGATGACTTGCAAGGTGTTCCACTTGCCGGTAGACCAGTTCGTTTGGACTTCTCCACTCCTAGAGATAACAACGGCGGTGGTTCCAGAGGCGGTTTCGGCGGCAGAGGAGGCGGCAGAGGAGGTCGTGGAGGTGCAAGAGGTGGCCGTGGCGGCTTTGGTTCTTCAAGAAATGCAGCTCCAGCTCGTGGCGGTGCATCCGAATTCAAAGGCAAGAAGACTACCTTTTAAAGAACTCTAACCCGATTTTTTCAGTGTATATGTATTGTTTTGTTTAATATATTGTAATCCTTGTTTCCAATTGTGCGGGATTTTAGGTGACCGTCTTTTTTAAATCTAATTTCGATATTTGATCCCAGCCCTTGTTCCTAATTTTGGACACATTGTAATGAGATTCCAGCTTGAAACCATTTTGATGAATCATGCCAAGCATATCATAGAAGAAAATGGTATATATATATTTATACTTTGCTACCAGACACGCTGTCGCCGGCGAGGCTTCGTACGATGACACCATTGACCTTATGCTTAGCCCTGTTGATAACTTCTAGCGGATATTGTCTAGCACAGGAAAATTACACCTTGCAGCACCTCAAAAACGATGATGATTTCGTGCAGGAATTCCTTGCATTGACAAATTTGTACGAATCGCAGACATCAGACAAATGTAGTCTCTGTAAACAAGGTTTGGCGATTGGAAAGAAACTCGTTACAAAACATCGAAGCAGTGTTAACAAAGTAATGGCAGCTGTTTGTCAGTATAAACCTTTTCAAGGCTCACAAGCATGCAAAGAGAACTTTGATTGTGAAGACGATCAAAGTTCGTTTGGTGACGATATTAATAACGTTCTAACTTTGATGGATCCATACAGCGAAGATGGTGACTACATGTGCCATTACATGTTGGGAGGGCTATGCAAACGGCCGCCTCTGCGTGAATTTGATATTTCAGATTGGTGGCCAGAAAAGCCTCAAGATACTTACGTTCCTGCGTCAGAGGGGTATACATTCAACGTTCTTCACCTTTCAGATATCCATTATTCGATGGGATATAGAGAAAATACTGAAGCCGAATGTATGAATATAATGTGCTGCACACCAGATTCAAAAGCAATACCTGGAAAACAGAGAGTATTGGCGCCAAAATATGGCTATTATAAATGCGACACACCAGAAATATTGATGCAAGATGCTCTTAATGCAACGATTAATAATGTAGACTACGAATTTGCAATCTTTACTGGTGATATGATTGATCACAATCCGTTTTTTATTTCGATCGAAGATAGCATAAATGAAGAGGCTGTCACAATGAAAACGATGAAAAATCTATTGGGGAATATCCCAGTTTACAGTGCATTAGGGAACCATGACACTTACCCATACGGCCAAGTTTCGCAACATAAATCTGGGTTCAGTCATCTCCACCAGTTCAACAATGATCTGATGGCAGATTTGTGGCTTGATGCAAAATGGATTAGTCGTAGAAAGAGCCAACAAGTTCGTACTCATTATGGCGGCTATGCAATCAGCACGAGCCGTGGATTACGAATCATTTCGTTGAATTCTTCTTTTTGGTACCGATTCAACTTTTATAATTACTGGGAGATGGAAATTGATCCAGACACGTCGGGGATGCTCAAGTTCTTGGTTGATGAGTTGGTCCGCGCAGAAGAGTGTTCTCAAAAAGTATGGATAATGGCTCATATACCGACAGGCGGATTACCAAATGATGCACTACCAATCGCAACAAGAATATTTACTCAAATCGTGGAACGGTTCAATGATAACATCGCATCATTGTTTTTTGGCCACACCCACCGTGACGAATTTATAGTTATGTATGCCGGAGATGGGTCAGTGCGCACTATTGAAAATGCGCTGAACATAGCCTGGGTTGGCCCCTCAATCACTCCGCATTCCAAATACAACCCCTCGTGGCGAATCTATGAAGTTGATGCGGACACTTTTGAAATTATGGATTCCACAACTTTTTACACCGAATTGGATGCAACATTTGAGTGCAATGATGAGCCGGAATGGATAATGGAGTATTCAGCAAGAGAGACATACCAACATCTGACTCCCCGTTGTTACTGGCCAGAAGACGTCCCGTTAAACGCGGAGTTTTGGCATTATGTGGCTGAAGGTATCAGGGACGATCCAGATACAACGCAATTATATATAGACTATGCTTGGAGAATGTCGCCATATACTCCAATTTGCACAGATTACATATGCCGACATGAACATTATTGCTTTACAACTTCTATGGATGTCCCAGCAGCGATTCAATGCCGAGAAGACTATGGGGTACCAATCCCTAACTTTGCCTCGCTGGTGATGCACGGAATGCCACAGATTCCAATGCCCCGGCCGCTGCGACAATTAGTGAGTAGACTGTCCAGGAATGATAATAAACGAGCATAGATTAATATTAATTATAGTTACGTTTTGATATTAGTGACTAAATTACCGCCGATACGTTTGATTTCTTCTATAATGGCGTCTTTGTTCAGGTCCACCATATCACTTGCGTCTTGCGGAATTGTCGAATAGTCCAAGTTGACCTTGAACTTTCTACTGCCAAGCACATCTCTATGCCAAATACCCGTTATTACGTTTTCTGTAGGCCGACGAGATGAGGGAGAGTGTTTGGGTGAATAAAACAAAATCAGTGAGTGCTTGTATCTCTCTTGAATGTCATTAAAAAACATGTCACAGACATTTGCCACGGTATTGACGGTTTTATCCAACGAAGGGAAGTGGGTAGTCAGGTTCTTGTACTGATGCTTTTCAGATTCACCCTGTGGATCCTTCAAATTGATAACCAAATTATAGTCAGAATACGATGGCTTGAAAAGTTGGGATTTATCCATCAACTTTGTTGCAGCCATTGATAATGCGGTGAGCCTCGAACAGATGACTTTGCCAACTTCGGAACGTTCAATCTGCTTAGTCCAAAGAATTCCACTTTGGTCAACCTTTGTTCCAATGAAGAGAGGAGCCAAAGTCAACGCAGGATCATTTTCCTTTCGAGTTGCAAATGATGCTTGGAGTGACTGATACACTTTTTGATTCATTCTTGTTCCCTCAATATTAGTTAACAAGCTTGAATCCTCGTCATCCATGGACACATCTCGGGATTTGTCCACATCTAGATAAACAGCGTCATCTCTCCAGTCCCAACGAGCCAGGAAATCCAAGACTCGGTTGAAAGCAGTAACAGCTGAAGCTGGAGGGACATATGGCGCAGAGTCCAAGAATGGAATCAAGGCTAACAACTCAACAGCTTCTTCTCGGAACTGGCCCTTTAACAACAACTGGCTTGAAAACCACTGCTTAAGCAATCTTACTGTGGCCGAGTAAAATGGGAACCTTAGAGCCAAACGGTGGATCATACGATGGTGTGCAATGGCCCCAGTGTACCTTCGTTCGTATAAAAGTTCCACCTCCTTTTCTTGATATAGTTTGACGTCCTTTTCAGTAGCAACTCGTAACCTGAACATGAATCCATCGTTTGTTTGAATATCCAAAAATCCAACTTCGATTGTTTCTTTAGTCTCTTTCCCCACTTGATGCTCATCAACACCAACAAATGAGATATATCCGCTCTGCTTTTCCAGTTCCTGGCTAATCTTCAATAGGAATGCAATTTTGGTTTTTTCTAAAGCGATGATATCGTCAGGCCATCGACTAGAAGTTTCGAATTCTATAATACCCTCAGACACTGCATCATCTCCATTCAAGTCGAATGGTACTGGCTGGTGAATACTGCTGAACCGCAAACTTGGTGAAATAGCACTGACACCTTTCATTCTCAAGGGGAGGTTTTCGAGATCTTGCAATTTGTTGTACAATTTCTGGAAAACATCATTCTTTACTTGGAACAGCTTAGTATTGCTAATTGAAAGTTCACGATTTGGAGTCGGTAAATATTTCAAGACTTGTTCATGACAGAAATCTGCCTTCGCATTGCAATCGCTGAAATGTCGACCTAATAAATACTCTGCAATCGTGTGAACAATCATTGTGTCGGTGTTAGTTTTCCATTCGATAGATTCAGCAATTCTACCGTCTTGAAACCTCCGTAATTCAGATTTTTTACCCCAGAATCGCCTGAAACTTTCAGACTCTTCTTCTTCTTCAACACTTGGTCCGTGAGTCATAACTTTTTCACATTCTTCGGGGTCTAGTAATAAACCAACAGTGACCGTTCCTTCATTATTGCTGCCACCTTCCCGTCTCTTGTTGAGTCCGAATGCCTCCTTCTTTTCGTTATCAAAAATAGCTATTTGCTTGACTCTACTGCCATAACCTCGATTCAGTGCTCGATATAGCTTTTCAATGATGTAGTGTTTGTACGAGGCATATTGAATCTTATCTTGTGGTAAAAACACCGCAGATTCAAACGAAACCCTAGAGTTATTGTTAGCAAGAAATAAAAAAGTTGGAAAAACACAATTGCCCACACTTACTTGAAGACTGTGTCGAACCGAAGTTCTGGCTTTGAGATGTTTCGCAGTAAGACGGACTCAAATCGATCTCTCACTACGTCGGTCAAAAGGTCACAGCTTACAGCCGCCTCATGTGCAAGCAAATTTCTAGACCAAGTTGACATTTTGTACAAAACATTCAATTTGAAACCTCGATCAAACAAACCTGAAACGCTTTTATCGGTCGATTTAGTGCTCCCCGCTTGGGTAGAGAACGAAACCTTCATATTTCCCTTAGCCAAAAACCGCAACGTGGCTTTAAATAGTTGATAACTGGAATATCCGGCCATCAAAACTTTCTGTCCACCACTGCCTTGTAATAAGACAGCCATGAGCATTGCCCATTCAAAGTGCCCAAAGCCACCATTTCTAATTGAAGAGCCGAATCCTCGCTGTCTTAACCACAATCGACCTAATATACATGCCTCGTTGAAACCTTCACAAGTTCGCTTAGTTCGATGTAAAAATTCGCTATACGCTTTGAATGTGGTGTCAGACACGACGCTGGAATTGTATAAGGCAGTAGCAGGCATGCTGCTGGTATCTTCTCTATCAAGCCTGATGCAGTTTCTTTCCGGCCCTAATTTGCGATACTCGAAAAGGTCCGATCCCGTACCAGGAATCACATTAATATGGAACCTGTGTTTCTTTTTTGTAGAATCAACTGCGGTCAATTGAATGATTGGCCTAAGAAGGTCTTCGTTCAAGTATGCATATTTCATCTCCATCGCCGGACTCAAGTTTGTTAATGCGGGAGTGAGCTCCCGAGCCAAGCATGCTACGTAGAATGCTCGCTTCTGAATATACCGGTAGTTCAAATAGTCCTTTTGCTGAAACAGGCTTTCCGGCATGTTCACATAGAGGTCGATGCCCAATCCTTCTGGTTGTTTAACAGTTGAGTGGAGCGAATAGCTTCCAATTACCGTCACATAGTCTGGCTTTGTGAACCCAAACTTGTACTGCACGTCCTTGGATGGCTTTGGGTCCGGGAACGGGATAACAATTCTATCTTTTGAATTCTTGCCAAACATCTTCTCAGCTTCAACGAGCGTGTATGTTTTTGTTTCGTCAGAAACTTCTTCGACCGCATTGTTTAATTGATGCAACAGTTTGTTAACAATTTGAACTTGCTTGTTGTCCACCTTGAGCTCTTCCATCAATTCATCAATCTGCATCTTGAAAATGTTTGATTTGAACAGCTCCGAAGTCTCTCTGGCAATTTGGACTTCTTCTGCGGATATTCCCGCTTTGTTGGTCTTTTTCGCATTGCCATTCTCCTCCGTCTCTTCATCTTCCTCTTCCTCTTCGGCGCTTGAGGACTGTTCAGATGCATGACTGTCGCCATCGCTCACCATTTCGTCATCCTCGGACTCGAGCTCGGCCAGACTACTCAATTTGGCCTTGGTCTGAGGCTCTTCATCCTCACCATGGGTTTCGGACTTTCGCTTCATATTTTTCTGTTATCGGTTTAATTTTTTTTTTTTTAGACGCTGTAAATCAAAATCTCTAATTTTTTTTTTTTTTTCACCGTGCGGCGTACCCTAACCCAAAATTTCGTGCGGCTCAACTAGTGTTATAGAAAGTACGTAGCTACTAGTTAGTTAACGGAAATATCTACACTGCTACACTACTAGGTTATGCGCAGGGCGTAGTCACCTCATCGTTGTGTGGGTAATGTGTGCCTCAGGCGGCTTCTTTTTTCTTCGAAAAGAAGCAAAAACGGTAGCTCAGCTTCGCCTCGGTTTTATACCAACGGTGTCACTAGGATTTTCACAGATACACCGACACGCCCATGGGACGAGCTCATTTGTTTTTTTTTTTAGAAAAGAACGCCATCAGTCGAGCATATGAACGCAAAAAGAAGCAAAAAAGGTAGCTCCGTTTCGCCTCGACTGTGCACGACCATATCTCGCGCAGGTCCACTGGCTCTCGGTTGGAACCATCACTCATATATCTCACACGTGATTAGGGTCCTCTTTTTAGAGTATTTTTCAGACCTCCGAAACCCCGGGCGCCGCACCGGACCGACCGGGGCAGATCGGGAAGTAGCCTCCGCCGGCGGCCGAGGCTGCGCCCAGACAAAAAGGAATTTTTTAGGGTTTTGGAACTTTCTGCAGAGTTCCTTGACAGACGATAATGCTGAGTGTAGGACGGATTGCGGGCACCAGAACGGTTGCCCACTTGTCCCTGGCGCGGGGATGTAGTAAACAAGCGCTGAAAGCTGCGACCTGTCCACGACAGATCGTGGGGATGGAGCATCACCGGGTTTTGGTGGGTGCACGATTCCAATCCACCAAATCATCGCCTCCATCATCATCTCCATCGTCTTCTGGCGCCAACAAGGGCCAATCGATTAACACGGCGGCGCCGCCACCGGTCCCGGCTGAAGAGGCTAAGAAGACCATCTGGGAGAAGGTCAAGCACGAGGCCCAGCATTACTGGGACGGGACCAAGCTTTTGGGGTACGAGCTCAAAGTTTCAACCAAGCTTGCTGCCAAGATGTTTGCTGGCCATCGGCTTACCAGACGGGAAAATCGACAATTGAAGCGGACGCTGATAGACATGGCTCGGCTGGTGCCGTTCTCCATGTTTGTGCTGATTCCGTTTGCTGAGTTGTTGCTTCCTGTGGCGTTGAAGATTTTCCCCAACCTTCTTCCGTCCACGTACGAGAGTGGGAAAGAGCGGGAGTCCAAGAGCAAGAAGCTGCGAACGGTCCGAGGAGACGTTTCGTCGTTTTTGCGCCAGACCGTGAGCGAGAAGGGCATGAGCCTGCCGCTGAACGTGACGCCGGAGCAGCGGGAGCAGTTCAACACGTTCTTCAAGCAGGTCAAGACCGTTGGCGAAAAGCCGTCCCGAGAGCTTTTGATCGCCGTCGCACGGTTGTTCAAGGACGATACTGTTTTGGACAATCTCTCCCGACCTCAGCTGGTGGCAATGGCAAAGTACATGAACCTGCAGCCATATGGCACCAACCTCATGTTGCGATACTCCATTAGACACAAGATGAAGCAGATCAAGCGGGACGACCGTGCCATTGATAGAGAAGGGGTCGATTCGCTCACTGTGCCGGAATTGCAGTATGCGTGTGCATCCCGAGGCATCCAGACCCATGGCATGTCCCCAGGCCACCTTAGAGACGACCTGTCCAACTGGCTTGAGCTCAGGTTACACCAAAAGGTTCCTTCGACGCTTCTCGTGATGAGCAGTGCGTATACATATGGCCAGGCGGAGAGCTTGGACACCCACTACGAGTCCATCCAGGCCGTCTTGTGTGCTCTCCCAGAGGAGCTGTACCACGAGGCCGAGCTTGAGGTCTCCTCTGACGCCGCGACTAACAAGCAACGTCTCGAGGTGCTCAAGGAGCAAGAGGAGCTTATTGAGGATGAGAATAAGGAAGAGCAGGACAGTGGCCACGTGATCAAGGTTAATGATGACATTAGTCTTGAAGAAGAGGAGGAAGCCAAGGAGCTTGCCAGTAGGAACCAAGAACAGCAGCAAAATGGGGAGGAGAAGAGCTCTGAGGAGCAGAATAAGAGCTCTGAGGCCGAACAAAAGGACTCGGAGGAGCAGCAAAAGTCCCCAGAGCAATCGTCTTCCACTGAACAAAAGAAATAAATACTGTAAATAACCTATTATTATATATATATTATCGATGCGCCGGAGCATGGTCCGACCGATTCAATGTAGGCCAGTGAGCGGGATCTGAGTGGTCTGCAGCTTAAATAAAAGCTAGTATAAACGGTCGCGTAATGTTAGGTGCAACAACTAATGTTAATATATTAATTAGTATAAATAAAGTATCTTAATTCTTGCCAGTAGAGCCAAATCCGCCAGCGCCTCTATCAGTCTCGTCCAGGGTCTCGACCACCTGGACCTCTGGGTTGGCGATTCGTTCAAGAACGAGTTGGGCAATTCGATCACCAGATGTGACCTTGTAGTCTTCTTCAGAGTTGTTGAACAGCAAAACTTTGACTTCGCCTCTATAATCCGCGTCGATGACACCGGCACCAGTGTCAATACCAAACTTGACGGCGAGTCCGCTTCTTGGCGCAACACGGCCATAGGTGCCCTCTGGAACTGCGATAGAAATACCAGTGGAAACGAGAGACCGGCTTCTGGCCTTGAGTTCCACGTCTTCAGCGGCGTAAATGTCATAGCCAGCAGCCAGAGAGGACCCACGAGTAGGGGCCTTAGCCTGGGCATTCAAAAGAGCAACGCGTAAGCCGGAGATGGTCATTTTATCGTCTGTGTTGTCAGTGATTTGATCTGTGAAAAGTTTGTGAAAAAAGGGACGCGTGTTGAGTGAAACTTATAATTTACGCGTCACAACCCTAACCCGCGAAGGGGCACAGAACAGCGATGATGGTAGTGTGTGGGCTGGGAAAGAGTAGAACGGGGTCGCAAATGCTTAAAGAACAATTAGGCTGGTTTTGATTGTATCAATTGGTGTTGGTAAATAGAAAATAAAGACATATCACGACTACCGCGTTTCTAGCCATTATGAGCCGAGGTGTCATTGGAATATGTGGTTTAGCCTCTTTCGTTCTCTATCTGGCATGTAAATTCGTTCAGCTGATTATACACAGTTGAAATCACTGTAACGAAGAATCTATTCCAGCCAGCGGACTCTAGGCTCTCATCATACACCTATCCACCCTCCGGAGGGTTGAGTTGCCTCCGGCGGCTTCTTTTTTTCTCCGAAAAAGAAGCAAAAAAAGGTAGCTCTGCGAGGCCGATTAACAGTGCTTTTGCTTCTTTTCTAGAAAAGAAGGCCGTCTGCAGGGCAAACTCACCCGCTGGAGATGGCTTTGACAGCCCCTTTCTCCAAGAAACTAAAAAATTTCTTCTGTACCACACTGTCGGATGTTGCTTACGGCCGTAAGATTTACAGTCGTATACACCGTGGTACGTCTATCATTGGATCAAGTCAAGTCCAATATCCCTGCAGTGTCTGGACGCAGTGCGGACTTGAGCACTGTACCTCTGCCCAATTTAGTTATTCCATCGTCTTGGAAAACTTCTCCTTTTTATCCAAAAAAAATACACTGGTTCCCTAACTGCCCAGTAAAAGGACTATATGACACCTAGAACGCCAGCAATTCGTATTCGAGCCTGACTCCTGCAACGACCTGGCCTACAAACTACAAGACGGCTCACAGGCATTAGCCCAATTCCCACTACAGCAGTGCTCTCCGTCTATGACTGCGAATCCCCCGTCCTGTGCGTCGGAGAAGAGGCCGAGGGCCGGCGGAAGCTCACCACCACTCACTATCAATATCCACGACAATGCGGAACGTGGCGGAGATTGTGAGAGAAGGCCTGGTGGCCTACTCGCTGGTGGGTATTGTGGCGCTCACACTGAGCATCACCGTTCGAGACATTAAATGGTGGCATAGCACAAAGCGGTTGGGTGCCAGGGCCCACGACGACAGGGACACAATCCCGATAGACGCTCTGGAGACGTTCTACACTGAAGGCGGGCCTGAGATCCAGGCAAGGTGAGTTGTTTGCTTAGGTCACCTTACTCAACTGTTTCTAACTGTTTGCAGCACGGTCCGATTGATCAAGAAGCTCTATGTCTCGCATCCTGAAGCCATAGGTCTGGTGCGTCAGAATCTCGGGGATCCAAACCCCACAGTTCGCCGGGAGGCCATCACGATTCTGTCGGGTCTCATCCTGGATGAGACGATTGAGTACCGCGAAAAGGTTTGTGACAACCGCACAATGGAGTATCTTATGTACGGTCTCTTTGAGTCCATCGACAGCGTTGAGCGCGGATCGTCCGAGGAAATTGTCTATCGAAAGGTTGTGCTCAAGTTCATCAACCACCTCCATTCTACCTCTGAGCCGGACGACAGGTTCATGCTGGCATGCATCCAGCATGGGCTGATTGATTTTTTTATCAACTATGAGCAAGTCGCGCGCCACGACCCCAGGCTCGTCACTCTTGACAAGCTCACTGATCAAATGTCGCCCTACTTTGTGTCCTGCTACCTCCGCGTACTGGTCGTAGCACTGGTCAACAACGAGCGCTGTAAGCTCAATCTTGTTCCCTGGCACGAGCTTAACGGTGAGGTGTGGAGACGCGCTCGACTCCTCGCCCTCGGCTCGTGCAACTTGGGTGCTCTCGCCTGCACGCACACAGAGCATAGCTCGTAGCTAGGCGGCGCGATTGAGCCGGAATCACTGCCATTATCTTTCTGTGGTTGGGATGCTCCGGCGACTTCTTTTTTCTCCGGAAAGAAGCAAAAACAGGTAGTTCTGCGAGGCTCTATATATTCATCCTGAAGGTTGTGCTCTTCTAATTCTGCGGGCACAGCGCTTTCCCCTTTTCTAGAGAAGTAAGCCACCCGCAGGGCCCACATCAAGCAGTCACTTAATCCACAATTAGAAAATCGCGGCACATTCCAAAATAATGTCATCATTTGTTGAAACCAGTACAGGTCACCTCATAAATATCTTGAGTTACAGTCACGTATGCTATAGGCGACTTCAATTGCGTTAAAATGAGAGAAAGATGAAAATGTCCATAACAGTATAATTTGTTATTTGTTACAATATAGTTGCCCTAGTGTAGCATAGAATGGAGACGATCGCTATTCGCTGACCATTGAAAGCAATACAATAATAACAATAATAGTTTTGTTCAAAGTTTCCGTATTACCATGGATTCGGATATCGGTTAAGGTGGGTTTGAGGACAGTTCATGTTCAGTACTGCAGTTGGATCGGCTGCAGCATAGACGACAGCATTATCTGGAAGGTTGGCTCTACCTTCTCGAATATCACGCACTTCAAGGACCCCATTGTCGTCAAGGTACCACAGAGCATATAACTCAACACCATTTTCGCGTGAAGTGAGCCTGCTTTGTTTTGATTAATCCCCGATACAAAGAATTCTTTTTTTCCTTGGTTCTATAAATCAACTCTGGGACCTAAGTAAAAGACGTCAAATCATGGAAGGGATTTGTTCCGATTTGCACTTCTTCGTGTAATAGATCATTGCCATTAACTTCTTGCTCGTACCATCACTCTTCATCAGTTTTTGTCCTTGCTTGGTGACAGGCGGGAAGGTTCTGCGAGTTCATCCATGTCCAATGACAGACAAGGCTTTTTGAGTGGCCTCCTTCACCTTGTTGGATATTGTAAAGTGTATGGGAGGTTGAATGGATGTAGAGATTCAGCTATATCCGCATAGGCATCGTCGAAAAGTCTCATGTTAATGTGACTTGGCCAAGTAGCCGCAAAACCATTATCGAACGACTCTCTAAGCGTCCAAATTAATCATGGCTTCCAACTCTACCTCGTGGACACGAATTTGGTTAAATGAATGCTGATAATGTCTTTATAAATGACCTTGACGTTCATCCGAAGGCCATCAACGCTGTCAGGGATTTCACGCCTAAATAATTCCAAAGTTTTTGGCCGCACCAGAACGCTTAGTTTCTTATTCGAATCTCAGAGTCGTTGTAAGCATACTAGTTGCATGGCTTGTATCAATCCTGCTTCTGACCAGATAGTTTACGGCGAGTTTGATCGCGAGTCTCGATGGACTGAATGTTTGCCGGCTATTTTATAGCTTAGTAAGTGTACGTCCCGGATGGGAACCCGAACGCAACACTTTATCAGTAGATTGACACAACGTTTGATAAGCCTCTTTCACACCCGTCAACCACGGCACCTGGAGATCACAGTGTCCGTCTATCGGGGTTTGTTGTACAACTCGTTGAAGAATAATTAAAATATATTTACTAGTACCCTACACATTGGATCTCTCTCCTCTAAACTCTCAACTGTGTCAGTTTCAATTCTTTACAATATTACGATTCCGCTGTCACCTGTTGATTGTGATTGTAGTGCCTTTTTTTATGGAGCCTCATTTTTATTTTTACTGATTTTTTTTGCGTTTTTTTGTTTTCCCTACACGCATATATTATTTATCCAGTGTCAAAATGAGTTCACTTAACACCGCACCGCTGTATGTCGGAAATTCGAGGTCAGAAACCACTTCAGAAAAAATTACCTACTACAATCAAACCACTCAATTAACTTCTAATAGTCTTGGTGAAGCGAGTGAAGTTCCTAGTCCGACTCTGCTCCACAGTCCTGTCGAATCTGAATATCCTGACGCTGGACAGGCGATGGTGTTCCCGCCTGGAACGATTGTTGAATATCAAAAGGAAGGAGATAGGCTAGTTGAAGCAATTGTAACCTGCATCAATAAGCAGCTTGAAGCAAACCCTTCATCCGACGTCATTGTTCGTATTCAGGGTTGCACCACAGAAGAGCAAGTGGAAAATATTGATCAGTGTCTCGCCAATATTGGCACCAAATCCAAAGCAACAATCGACTTATATAACGGTGTCTACGAATTTGTGATGCGGTCACTAAAACATTCCCTCTATGGTGAATTCGCAAACATGCTTAGAGATGAGGCAAATCAAGTTTTCAAAGGGAATACTCTCGTTGCAGCCAGCGCTGCCAGGTTAGCGTTTCCTGGAGCTCCAGAAGGAAACGAATGCTACCGGTCTTTGGTTTTAGTACCGAATGTTGAAACGACTGAGAAGAACCCACTTTTTCGAAAAGAGCCTGATCATGTTTTGTTTCCCTATTTTGATCAAACTGTTGCAGCTGCTCAAAAATCATTTTTGTTTCCAACTGTCTTAGTGGAGATAGCCAACACAGAGCCGACAGAAAAGCTGTTAAACGATATCCGAGTCATGGCCTCCGGAAGCTTTTATCTCATTGACACGCTAGTTTCTATATCGGCCAGCACAAACCAAACTAAGGCAGCAGTGGTTCAGATGTGGGATTTCACACTGGACCATTTGGTGGAATTATTGCTGCATCTATGGGAAGATCGAAAAAAGAGGGCTTCGCGCACGCTATTTGAGCAAATCAGGATACTATTATATATAATAGTTTTCAAGATTTTGATCGGTCTGAGGCAGAGAAGAGACAGCGTAGAGTTGCTACAGTTCTGCGGCAATGAAGCCGATTTGGAAAAACTAAAGAAAAAATTCAGAAGCAGGTATGTACCGTCAACATTGCGAGCACAAATTAAAGACGTACTCACTGTTGCCAAACTTAAACCAGATGCAATTGAGTCAAAGCATCTGATTCCGACAATAAAGAGGGACATGGTGCACCTTTCGAATATGTTTTTACGTGTTGTGCAAGTTTTGAAAGGCATCCCAGAAAAGATCACTGATATTATGAATGATCCAGAAACTCCAATTATAAAAGTGCTGTATGAACTAGAATTGCCCGATGGCAATGAATCGAAGAACGGCAAAGTCAGGTTTGCATGCGATACTCTCGAGAGTAACGCGAAGGCCATCTTAAATTATGTTACGGGTACGAAGGATACACGGAAAGCACCTACGATGGATGCAGGCAAAGCGCAGAAGATTCTTTTTGATCTTGTTGTATCTGAAAAACGGGGTTTAAAACGAGCAGAAGTATGCATAAAAGATAAAGGCGACGCAAAGAGTGAAGATTTCTTGGACACATGTTCATTTGAATCTGATGGTGATACTAGCCCAGAAGCAGAAGAGTTTCAAGTACGTGTTGATCCAAATGAAAGTTATTCGATACCGGAAAGAGGGATATTCAAATATACTCTTTCAAAAAATCTGAATGATTCACGGGTAGAGATTAGTACAGCAAAATTGAAAAGGGTATACGCGCGTGCAGGGTCCTTAGCTTTCGAAAATATGGTATGCACACCCGCGCAGGAAAACCCAGGGAAAACGAAGAGAAAAGCAACAGATATGCATAGTGGAACGAGGTCGAAAAGGTCAAGACAGAGATAATTAATGGTTTATACAATTATGCCATAATAAAATTGATTTATTGTTATTTTAAGTTGGCGATGTTTACCATAAGAGGGGTTTTCTTACGGAATAATCCTTATGGCCCCTACTCCGCAACGTCTTCCTGAATAGGATTCTTATCTTCCATTCGTGGATACTTCCTGTTTTCTTTTCTTTCTGCTCCTCTCCTTTTCTTTTCTTGCATACATATTTCTTTTCTTTCCCCTTTTTTTGTTCACATGGACGCTTATTGTTTGTTCAAGTGTTCACATGGACGCTTATTGTTTGTTCAAGTTGTCGCTCTTCTCTATGAAGCTCTCATTGCAAACGTAGACGCTCCTAATTTCTTTTCCTGTATACATGAACAACACATGCGCGTCTTTTCTTTTCCTGTTGTCTGTTGACATGGAGGTCCATTCAAAGTCTACTATTTGTTCAGATTTCACGCGTTCAGAACCGCTCCCTCGGGTAGTTTTTCTTCATGATCGTTCCAAACTATTAAACTCTTTTTTTCGTTCTTCTTTTTTTGCCCTTTGTTTCACGTCTATTTGCATTTTACTGGTTGGCTGGTCTCTCGGAACCAAGTCGAGCGGCCATTGCAGTGGGTCGATGCGTATCAAGTCGATCTCATTTTCGCTATAAATTTGGTCAATATTATTCGATTCTAAATTCCCTTTGACCTTCTTGAGCAGCTTTCTTAATGAAGCAGAACTGTCCAAGCGCGAATTTGTTTAATTGTTTTATTATTTTTGCCGAAAAGAAGCAAAATTCTAAGGCAGTTCAATGCTCTGGAGGAAAGCATTCGTCCTGCCCCCGACTATGGTTACATGATCCGAACTAGAGCGATATTCAAATATGTTCTTCCTTTTTTGGATAAGTCACACCGAGAATCGATATAGTTAAAGATGAAGATCGCACAGGCAGGCTTAGCGACATCTCATCTGGTTCCACAACAAATATGAATGCGAAAGCTCTAAATAGATGAACAAACGAGGATGGAAGGCTGAGGAAAGTCGAAAAGGCGTGCTAGAAACTGACTGTATGATTTCCACGATACCTGCGGTGATTATCCAACACCACGATACATTTGCGAACATTCTCTCGGGGAGACCTTTTAATGTGGTGGTAGTATAATGGCTTGTTTCAAGCAATAGATGTGAAAACTACCGACCGCCAGCATGTGCAATGACAAAGTTTGGCTGGAAAGCTTCTTCAGTCAATGCTGTGACCAACCCCGTGGAGTACTATAATAACTACAGTCGGGACATTTTTCACGAACGGGCATGCCAGTATATTACCTCCCGGGAAATAAAAAGTGATGAAGTCCGAGACAAAATTGCTGCTCCCTAATTCCATCAAAAATCTCAATGGAACAGTTAGTCACTTCTACCTGATGTCTGGCGCCGTCAACCAGTATATCAACAGTGGGATCCAGTGAACTGAATCGCACAAGACACCTAAAGTCGGATTGATGACGACAGTAGTCTTCGATATAACTGATTGACCTATAGAACTGTACAGTTGTGATTAGAATAGAGAATGGACGTATTCCCTTTAAAATAGGACGTAATTTTACTCGATGCGCTGTTAGCCGGCTTAAAACTGTATTCAAACTTGTGCGGGGGAGTTCCATACATTGTATCGGCGCACAGTTCTATGAATAGCCTCCGACAGCTTCTCCTTCGCTTATTTGTTTGAGCCTTCACGGAGACTCCATGCTGGGGAACAGTAGCACCCATACATCTATGAAACCTCTGACGATGCTTTTCTCCGATAAAGGTATTGACGGAACATAATTCCTAGCCTTCGAGGACGTTGTCCCTTTTAGAGGTAGCTCATAAAGACGACATAGGTATTTAACTTATCTTTTGTCCGTCAATTGTTTTATGCGTAGATTCGATTGGAGCCGAAAAAAGTCCGCTGTATTTTAGAGCATCTTCAAAACCGCTGCGTTTGCCGCTCTCAAGCTCTGCATCGTACAGTCTAATACTATGGAGGAAGTGAATATGCATGGATTACAGACTCTATCTTGGCACCGGTCCGAGGATTTCGTACTTCACTGTTTCCGACTCTTTAGTCTTAGCTACTATTAAGCCAACTTGACTAGATGTTTGCTTTTGTTCTAGAAAATAAGACCACCAATAGAACGCCCTCACGCTTCCGCAACTGTAAGTGTCTGATCTCTCTAGAAACAAGACCAAACACCATTACAACACGTGACCGCTGAAGAATCGCTTGGCTGCACTGGGCTCGGCGAGATTCGCCAGTACTGGTGCTTTTGCTTCTTTTCTAGAAAAGAAAGCCGCCCGCCGGAGGGTTGGTTAGTCTCCGGCGGCTTCTTTTTTCTCCGAAAAGAAGCAAAAAAGGTAGCTCCGCTTCGTGGAGAACCTGTGTGCTAGTGCTTTTGCTTCTTTTCTAGAAAAGAATGCCGCCCGGTAGACACACCTCCTCAGCTACTACCAGTCATACACAATTAACCCTCCTTCCGTCAAACCAGAAAATTCTCGGCCGAATTGAGACGAATAGAAACGATCCTCTCCCCACGACAGGCCCGAGCAGACGAAATCTTATCGTGCCAGTATATCCCGAGCCCCGCCGTAATTTTGTGCATGAAAAATTTCATGTCTCACTTTTTGTGTTGAAAATTTTTTTTTTTTTTTTTTCTTTTCTCGGCCGCTCTCATCTGCAGACAAATTTTATAAAAGCCGTCGCTCTTCTCTTTCTTTTTTTTTTCTTCTTTCAAGAAAATTTTTTTTCCCTTTTTCCCACACTAACCACACAACATAATGTCTTCTGCTGGTGACGGAACCTTCCCTGGTGCTATCGGTATCGATCTTGGTACCACCTACTCGTGTGTTGCTACCTACGACAACGCTGTCGAAATCATTGCCAACGAGCAAGGTAACCGTGTTACTCCTTCCTTCGTTGCCTTCTCTGACAAGGAGCGATTGATTGGTGATGCTGCTAAGAACCAAGCTGCGTTGAACCCAAGAAACACTGTCTTTGACGCCAAGCGTCTTATTGGTAGACGTTTTGACGACGAGGCTGTTCAGAAGGACATGAAGTCGTGGCCATTCAAGGTCATTGACGCCAACGGCAGCCCACAGGTCGAGGTCCAATACCTCAACGAGACCAAGACCTTCTCTCCTCAGGAGATCTCCTCCATGGTCTTGACCAAGATGAAGGAAATCGCCGAGGCCAAGATTGGCAAGAAGGTTGAAAAGGCCGTCGTGACCGTTCCAGCCTACTTCAACGACTCCCAGAGACAGGCCACCAAGGACGCCGGTTCCATTGCTGGTCTCAACGTCTTGCGTATTATCAACGAGCCTACTGCTGCCGCCATTGCCTACGGTCTCGGTGCCGGCAAGACTGAAGAAGAGAAGAACGTTCTCATCTTCGACTTGGGTGGTGGTACCTTCGATGTCTCCCTCTTGAACATTCAGGGTGGTGTCTTCACCGTCAAGGCTACTGCCGGTGACACTCATTTGGGTGGTCAGGACTTTGACACCAACACCTTGGAGCACTTCAAGGCCGACTTCAAGAAGAAGACCGGCATTGACATCTCTGACGACGCCCGTGCCATGAGAAGACTCAGAACCGCTGCCGAACGTGCCAAGCGATCCCTTTCTTCTGTCACTCAAACCACCGCCGAAGTTGACTCCCTCTCCGGCGGCGAGGACTTCTCCATCAACATCACCAGAGCCAGATTCGAGGCCCTCAACGAATCCCTCTTCAAGGCCACCATCGAGCCAGTCATCCAGGTCCTCAAGGACGCTGGCGTCGACAAGTCCAAGGTTGACGAAGTCGTCCTTGTCGGTGGTTCCACCCGTATTCCAAAGATCCAAAAGATGCTTTCCGACCACTTTGACGGCAAGCAGCTCGAAAAGTCCATCAACCCAGACGAGGCTGTTGCCTACGGTGCCGCCGTCCAAGGTGCCATCTTGACCGGCCAGGCCACCTCTGACGAGGCTCAGGACTTGCTTCTGTTGGACGTTGTTCCTCTTTCCCTCGGTGTCGCCATGGAAGGCAACGTCTTTGCCCCAGTCGTCCCACGAAACACCACCGTCCCAACCCTCAAGAGACGAACCTTCACCACTGTCGAGGACCACCAGACCACCGTCCAGTTCCCAGTCTACCAGGGTGAGCGTGTCAACTGCTCTGAAAACTCCCTCTTGGGTGAGTTTGACCTCAAGGGCATCCCACCTCTCAAGGCCGGCGAGCCAGTCTTGGAGGCCATCTTTGAGGTTGACGCCAACGGTATCTTGAAGGTCACCGCCGTCGAAAAGTCCACCGGCAGAACCGCCAACATCACCATCTCCAACGCCGTTGGTAAGCTCTCTTCCGAGGACATTGAAAAGATGGTCCAGGACGCCGAAAACTTCAAGTCCGCCGACGAGGCCTTCTCCAAGAGACACGAGGCCAAGCAGCACTTGGAGTCCTACGTCTCCTCCATCGAGGCCTCCGTCACTGATCCAAACGTGTCCGCCAAGATGAAGAAGAACGCCAGAGACCGTGTCGAGACCGCCCTCTCCGAGGCCCTCCAGGCCCTCGAAATCAAGGAGTCCACCGCCGACGACTTGAGAAAGGCCGAGTTGAACCTCAAGAGAGTCGTCACCAAGGCTTTCGCTACCCGTTAAAAATGTTTTAAAATATGACTCTAGACGTAATGGTTTTGGGATATAACTGTAATAAAAATCGTGTATAATTTTACTGCACCCGCTTAGGGGAGTGGCCAGTGCTTTTGCTTCTTTTCTAGAAAAGAAGGCCGTCCGCAGGACATGGCCTCCGGCGGCTTCTTTTTTCTCCGAAAAGAAGGCCGCCCATACCGTCTTGTTTCAAAGCATTGAATTATGGTCTTTATAACTTAACGCCTAGTTCTTATCGTAAATGCTGTCGTCATCGTCATTATTGTTGTGGTCATTAACGTCGTCGCCATGAACAGTCTCCTCAGTTCCTGTGGGGGAGATTGATGCGCATGTGGTTTCTGACGATCCCGTGGGCAATGGGGGTGCTGAGGGCTCGTCGTCGTCGCCCGCAGATGCCTCCTCTGGTGGTAGCGGAGGCGCTGAGGGCGTAGAGTCTATCTGAGGGTGTCCGTTGGGTGGCAAGGGCGGAGCTGATGGGACGAGGCTCTCTTTTGTGTCCTCCTCTATTATCTCGTGGTGGACCATTGGCGGAGCCTGTGGCTCGTATGTTGGTACATAGTCCCGAACGTCTTCGTCGGGGATCGACGCCAGACGTTCGAGACGGCTTCGTTCGACTTCCAGTTTGTCGTCCGTCGTAGGCGGTTGGGTCGTCGACGAGCTGCTGCTCGGACCTGCCACCGCTGACGATGATGACTCTGCTGCTTCATAGTCGGCCGGAAGCTGTGGAGCAGAAGGGAAATGCTCATTATTAGTAGTTGTGTTTGTATTCGGCGGTGCCGAGGGGAGGAGGGCCTCCTCGAGCTGTTGCAACCGAACTTTTTCTGGCTCATTAGAAAACGTGACCGACGTCTGTTCATAGCTTGGGGCCGCAGGCTGCTGCTGATCAATCGTAGACGACGTAGTAGAATCCAGACTGATGGAGACATTCTGGTTATTTACAGTAGAGAGCGTGGCGATGGACGAGCTCGGACTGCTGCCGGACGGCGGGCTTTCTCTAGTTCTATCTGTGCCCACCACAATGTCGGCCCAGAGGTTGATGACGCCGTCTCGCTTGGACATGAGCCGGTCTGTGTCGACAAAAGCGCCACTGGCGATTTCGTTCGGATCCACCGCTAGCCGTCGATTCCCCGACAGGTTGATGACCGCCTCAATGGAGTACTGGAACGACACCACCGGATGGCCCTTATTGGTCGGGAACGCGTCCACGGGGATGCGTATGGAGGTGGAGATGACGGTCGACTTTGTGGCCGGATCGAGGTACAGCGGTGAGACCGTCTGAGCCAGATCCTTGCGATACGTCTCCGGCTCGAGGCCGTCGTTCGTGTTCACCCGGGATATGCGGGACAGCGTGACGATGACAGCATTCAGCAACCGCAACGGTTGGATGTGCGAGACTTTGACCTTAACGGGCACAATCTCGCCTCGGAGATAGCCACGATCCTGAACCTCGAGCGAACAATTGATGCAGCCCTTGGTGGACCGCTTCTTGCGCACGTCCACCGCCAACGAATACACCTTGGCCGGAGGCAGTTTGGCAACGTTTATCGGAACAACCACGGGTATGTTCTTCTGGGAAAGAAGCGTAGGAGCAGCACCGGCACGCTCACACGTAGCCGCCAACAGATAGCTGATCTCGCCCCGCTCAAAGACGAGCGACGAGTATATGTTGCGCTTAGGCAGCACAAACTCAAACGCAAAGTTGTGCTCGCCCTCAGGCAAAAGCTCGTCCTGGTGGTCGGCACCGTCAAACAGCACAACCGAATCGTCAAACAGATGGTACTTGCTGTTCTTGCCCTTGACAAGCTGGCTCTTGATGAGCACGTTGCCCTCAAACGAGCACTTGATGGAGCGCACCCGCTGCCGTCGCCGAGTGATGAACACAACCGTGCCCTTGAGCACGTTGCCCGGATGGTAGTGGCGGTGGGGCTCGTGCAGCACAATGTAGAAGTTCTCTGCCTTGTGAAGAAGAGGGAGGGTTACGCGATTTTCCCGGATCCGTTCCCGGATTCTTCGCATCTTCGCGGATGGTGATGGGGTGGTGGTGGTGGTGGTGGTGGTGGTGGTGGTGGTGGTGGTGGTGGTGGAGAGTATGAACGATGATGATGATCCTGGTGGGTAAGACGGCGAAGTCCCAACGTTTGCGAGCCTTCAAAAGCTCAACATGCTACGATCGCTAGGGCGTGTGGGCGAAGGGGAGCCTGTGGGCTTTGATTATGGATAATGTCCGTCGTCCAGGCTCCTCATTTCTCGGCAGATCCTGCTGGTCTTGGCTGCGGCGTGGGTCGACGAATCACAGTCGCCCTTCTAGAAGCCTCCCTATTTCGGACGCTGTGGGACGGCGTCCGTTTATAGTTGGCCTCTTTGGGTCGTTTGTTGTTTGGAGTGAGGGTGCTAGGGTCGTTATCGGTTTATTTCAGGTCGTCTTTTGGCTCTTTCTGTCTAGGTCGACTGGGGAGGGAGTATGTCTGCGAGGAAAGAAGAAAAAGCTCTGGAGTCTTGTAGAGTGCCACCACTTCCTAGGTCCACTGGGGAGGACCCATGCCCTGCGGGTGGCTTTCTTTTCTAGAAAAGAAGCAAAAGCGCTGGTGTTATAGGGCCATTAACCCTCTAGGTCCACTGGGGTGAGCCTAAATTTTTGCTTCATTTCGGAGATAAACGAAGCGGCTGGGGTGTGAGTATGCCCTGCGGGCGGCCTTCTTTTCTAGAAAAGAAGCAAAAGCACTGGTGTTCACTCTCCGCGTAGCGGAGCTACTTTTTTTTGCTTCTTTTCGGAGAAAAAAGAAGCCGCCGGAGGCGAACTCAATCCTCCAAGATCACGGTGATGTTCTGAAATCATGGTCGTGTTGTGCTGTCTCTTGAGGGAGATAAGTTGTGTAGCGGCTATTTACACTTGCGTTCGCAAAGCTGTGGTGAGGTAGGGCTGGTCAGTTCAAATGTCATAACAAACTCGTGGTTTCGTAAATATTAGGCAAAAGCGTAGTCACGAAGGTACCGAAAGAGCCGCCTTTGCGGAGATGATAGTCATGTTCATCTCCAGAAGATCACTTCCAAAGTTGTCTCAGGGTCTGTTCTAGCGCTGTGAACGCTCGACAGTGGGTGTATTACAAATGGGCACATTTCCCGGCGAGGCAGGAAACCTCCTTATCAAATTAGTCTATTATATAAATATCAGGACAGATCCATCATCATGTCGTCGCCGAAAAAGCCGTCGTCGGGGATATTCATGTTCATCTCCAGAAGATCGCTTCCAAAGTCGTCTTGCGGTTGCTGGGGCTGATCGTTCAAGGGCGAAATCACTGGAATCTCCGTTACCAGGTCGAATTTTTCCCAAATCGGAACTGCGTTCGTCTGCTTCATGAGACCTTGGACCCGCTCCTTGAGGGTGCGATATGCCGACAGGTTGGCGGAGCCCGGCGGACACACGCTTTCTTCTGGCTCGTCGACCAACAGCTTCAACAGGCACGAATCGAGTTTTTTGTGGCTGGGCTTGTAATTGTTCTGGTCCGAAGGAACGGTGTCCAGCACCACAATGATGGATGAAATTGCGTCCAGCGTGGAATTGAGCGTTCCCTGCGACTCGGAAAGGGTCAGTTCATCCAAAAGCACTTTCAGCACTACCCTCGCACCCAACGTGTCAATCGCCAGTGAAATGATGGATTTGTTGTATCCGGGGGGACCGTTGACCTGGCCGCCTGGTTGTTGTTGCTGTTGTAACCACGTCACAAGGGATGTGATGTGTTCCTTGATTGCCGCGAGCAAGCTCACGGCCGATTGGTTGATGATGTCCACCTTCCCAGAGAGGTATGGAGTCAGTCCCGTCATGATCTGGTTCATGGTATTGGCATCGTCCACCTTGTACTCGTTCAATGCATCCATAAGATCGTCGGCTGTGATGGACAGGACAATTTGGTGCAAATTCTGCGCCTCTCCGGAGATTTCAGACGGGAGAACTAATCCCTGTATCACCTTGAGAATGACGGCCGATTCCTGTTGAGAGGTGGACCACAGGCTCGTGTGGAGGTGGCGGATGGCGCCCACAAGTGCGCCCAGCATGAACGGCTGTACAAAATATTCAAGGCCCCCGCGGAGAGTGTCAAAATCAATCACGTTTTGGTTACACGCCGCAATGGCCTGTTGAAAGATAAGCGGGGCCAACTTGATCAAATCCTTACACGAGCACGACTTCATGAGCTCGTCGCTGATGCCGTCAGTGTCAAAGAGCCCCGTGATCCATGCGCCGAGGAGATCGCGTTGGTCTGTCGACAAATCCTCCAAAGACGTGAATTGCTGTTGATGGTTTTGAATCGCCTGGAAACAGAACGACGTTGTGGCGGAAGACAATGCCTGGCCAACACCCAAATCGGCCACACTCAGGTCGTATCTATCATGCACCAGGATTATGAGCAGAAAAATGGACCCAAAATCAGTGTATGTATCTTGAAAATTCATTTCATCCTCATCCTCCTTCCATCCGTCCAAATATCGTACCAAGGGCGACAATAGTTGCACCGGCTGAATATGCAACAGCAACATGTCCAACGAGTTTGTCTTCAACGCCAATGCCTGACACAATCGTCGCAGACCTCGACTGATTCCCTGGCCGATCCACTCTTGCACCACCTGGAGGATCTTTTTGGCAACTTTTTCCTGGCGAATGCCGTCCAAATCTTCAAAAATGCTGATCAACCTGACAATTGTTGATTCGTCAAACGATACATACTCCGGATCCTCCTGAGAGGCTGTCAAGAACACATCGTCAATGGAGACTTCAGTGCCTGTGGTCGGGTCCAGCACAGAGTCACTTCCTGGTCTGCCCGTGTTGGGGTTTGTCGCGTTACTATGATGCTCCTGGCCCAGCGTCTTGTCCACACTCTCGGGCTCGATCAGCTCGAGCTCCACACACGCCTGGAGGAAATCGTGACGAATGTCGCTGGTGGTGGACGGGAAAGAGGAGAACATTTCATCCAGCGCGTCCCCACCCCCAGAAATCCGCAGCAGATTGACGGTGCCTCTGTCCAACGAGGTAATTGGGTGGCAGATGGCTCTATCGGCCTTATTCCCTTCACCAACAATCCCACGGATTATCAGCGGCAGCCGTCGAATGATCAATCCTTTCCACAGAGATTGGTATTTGGGGCAATCCCGTCGAAGCAGACTGACCCCATAACAGTCAAACGCCGTGACCACCAGGTCCTTAATCACGTCTTTATTACTGTCTTGCTTGAGGAACGGCTGTAGCTCAATGTTGAAGGAGTCTCCCTGGATCCGGCCAGAGCACACCATAACCTGCTCGAGCCAGATCAATCGGAAGCATCGTGAGAGCACACAAACTTGGGTTGTGGCTGGTGCCGTTTTATCCTCGGTGGGTTTACTGGCGGTATCACCTGTGGAAGACTTGATGATGCCACCCCTATCTCCGAGAATGCGGCCGTAACGTTCCCACAACTCTGCCACATTCTCATCCTTCTTCATCCCGGCCAAAAACTGGCCAGCAATGGTCTTGAAGGCGGCCGACTCTTCGGCCGCAGCCACTACACCCGCACAGGTTGTACACAGCTTGAGCACCAGCAGACTCAACGCCTTGGCCTCGTCAACGCGGTCAGCATTGTCCTTCAGGCCCTTCATGTACTCAGCGAGCTCGCCCACAAGCTCCTTCTTATTCCCGGCCATCGCCATGGGTGTGCGCTCGAGCCGCCAGGCTAGATAAGTGAGCAGGTGGCCGTTGAACCGGGAGTGCGCCTTGTTGTGGGTGCGCAGATACTCCAGCAGCCGCGGAAGTGGCAATATCGACTGCTGGTCAAACGCCAGCATCGTCAGATACTCCAGATACAGCAGATCCAGGTCACGGCCGTCCTGCTGGCTGCTGGGCAGCACCAGCGTCCGGGCTGCCTCGGCCGCTCCCATCGCCGCGCTATCCTTGAACTGGTTGCACAGCTTCAGAAACTACACATAGTCAGCAAACACCAATCTCTCGTCTCAGGTCCAATCATCGCACTCACCAGCTGGCCACTCCAGTGTTTGTGCAGGCTCACCCGCACCAGCTTTCGCAGCTTCTCTTCCTCGGCCGCGCCCATTTTGTCCGTGTCGTGGATCAACTCCCAACCGTCCTTCTTCACAACAAAAGCAGGCTGCTGCGACTCTGTTTTTCTCCTCCGGGAAGAGATGGCCAGTTGCCAGAGCTTTGGGTTCTTTTCTGGAAGAGAAGATCGGTCGTTTGGATCCTCCTGAGGGGTATGGTGCTGAAAAGAAGTCAAAATGTAGTTCGGCGAAGCGGGGTCAGTGCTTTTGCTTTTCTAGAAAAGAAGGCCCCCGCAGGGCATGCTCGCCCCCGGAGGGTTCTAGTGCCTCTGGCGGCTCTTTTTTCTCAGAAAAGAAGCAAAAATGGTAGCTCTGCGAGGTGGTGAATTGAATTGGCCCCAGAAGAGTGCTTGCTTCCTTCCTAGGCATTCATAGAGCAAACTGCACCTCATTGGCCAGTTCGCCCACGGTGAGTTCGTCTTCAATTGCTGCTCGCAATGTTGACGGTATATATGTGCTTCTGATTTCTCCCTTAAGTTCCTCCAGCGTCGTTTCATTTCCGCAGAACTGTAGTATGCATAAATCTGCGCAATCTATTCTCTGTCCCAGACCAATCAGAAGCTTAAAAACTATTATATTCAATAGTATCCTAGTTTGTTCATATAGAGGGTTCAACCTCTTTTTTTTTTTTTTCTGAACCACGACAGAGAGTCGGCAATAATCGGCTAGGTGATCTAGCGTGAAATCCCCCAGCTAAATCACTGCGTCTTAGTTTGGTCTTTACCGGCCTCTATAGGCTCTATAGCATGTCAATGAGATAAAAGCTGCCAGATGCCGCGATTTGGATATCGTTTAGTAGCTTTATCGTCTGTCCTGTAGCAGTGATCTCAACTATGACAGTTGGAAACAAAAATGATCTTTGAGCAGCTGCAACGGTTGGATCAAAATACGGAAACAAAACATAATCAGGCTCTTTCCGGAAAAGTGAGTTGTTCTCAGTCGTTTCTACATTCGATACTAAAACCAAAGGCCGGTGGTATTCCATTCCTTCTGGAGCTCCAGGAAATGCTAACATGACAGCGTCGGCAACAACGAGAGTATTCCCTTTGAAAGCTTGGCTTGCCTCATCTCTAAGCATATTTGCGAATTCACTATAGATTGCATGTTTTAGTGACGGCATTACAAATTCGTAGATGCCGTTATATAAGTCGATTGTTGCTTTGGCTTTGGTGCCAATTGGCGAGGCACTTTTCAATATTTTCTCTTCTGTGGTGCAACCCTGAATACGAACAATGACGTCGGGTGACGGGTCCGCTGCAAGTTACTTCATGATGCTGTTTTCGATTGCCTTTAATAGTCTGTCTCTTTCTTTGATATTCCGCAATTGTTCCGGGCGACAACATCTGTCCTTCATCAGAATATTTACCCCTGCAAGAGTTGGATGACAGAGACAGACTGGAATCCTCAGACCCTCTACTAAATCTATTAGCTGTTGATTGGTTGATGTTGTGGCCGATGATTTTTGAACCCATGTTTAAAGAATGACAGGAAAGATATGTGCAGCAAACACAAAAAATTGTAACCAGCTGTGCAGCAACAGAATCATTGTGTTGTTGAAACTCGGAATTATCACCTCGGAATATATTGCAGTTGAAGGTGCAGAGATAGAACGATTCAGAATTTCTCATACATAAACGCCACTGAGGCTTTTGCTGCAGACATGTACAAAACGCTTATCAAAATTCGTGTGAATCAACTGATGCTGATTATTTTTTTTTTTCACTAGGGAGATTTTTACCGGGTGTGCAGACACCTCTTACACTAATTCAGCCGGCGGTCGGGCTCTTTTGCCAATAGACTCGAACCCAACTCCCAGTGGTTCAGAGAAGTGGCTCATCAGACTGTATCACAAAAACCATTGTAATGGGTCTGTCATTTTATTGTAGTTTACTGTCGGGTCAGGAACGCGTGGTCATGGCACAGCCCTGATTATACAGCTGTATAGAAAAAAGTTACTAGTCATTATACTTCTATCTCGAAGGATTTATGAATCACTGACTTAGGCAAGTAAATCCAAATGTATTGTGGTGCTTAGTAATCTATACGCGTGCAATTTTCGAAAGCTACGAGGTGATTTCAGGTTTTCTATGTATTTCCACCTGCAAAGTGTATGTTGCCTTCCTATGCATATGCATACACTTATTTATCGGAGAAGGGGATCATTATTAGATATGACCATACATATACATATATTAGTTTCTTCTTGCCCTTTTCGAAGTAGGCCCGACTCCAACATTTCCTCCTCTCTGTCTTTTCTTCGAGCCTTCTTCAGGGTTCCGAATTAGGGGTCCATAAGCGAAGCGGGATGAATTGCAATATACCCATTACAAATTTTGAGTACTAATTTCCACTCGTGATGTATTCAATTGTTCAGGGAGAGCATATTTAAACAATCCTCTAGCTCGAATCTTGTAACTTTCGTCTGGGGTAACACAATATTTTGAAATCCCCTCTGCTTCTCCAGTCCGATCTTTACCAGATTCCTTAAACGCTTCAAACCAGTCTGCAACTGCTTTTTTGCTGCTATCATCTTCCTTCGGTGGGCTCAAAGTCCTTTCTTCTGGTTGTATAAGATTGAAAAGGACGTCTTGTGCTTTTTGTGCATCCATCTTATCAGTGACATAATTTAAGATTGTCTCAGCATTACTCTCAAGAGTATCATATGCAAACTTCACCTTTTCCTCAGTACCATAATTGGGCAACTCCAGGCTATACAGCGCCTTGATGATCGTGCCTTGTGACTTATTGACGACACCGATGAACTTCTTTGGGATACCTTTCAAAATTCGCACAACGTGGAAAAGCATATCAGAAAGGTGCACCATGTCTCTTCTTATTGTCGGAGTCAAATGCACTGACCCACTTGCCTGCATCTCAAGGTCATCAAGAGTGAAGTCGTATTTTAACGGTGCTCGCAATTTTTCGGGGACGTATCTGCTTCTAATAGTTTCCTTAAGTCTCTCAAATTCCCCTTCACCGCTGCCATAACGGAGCAAAAGCAGACTGTCTGCCCTTTGTCTGAAGCTGATAAGCAATTTGAAAACTGTCACAGATAATAGTATTCTGATTCGGTCATACAAATGGCCTGACGGTTTTTTAGTCCTATCGTGACATAAAGTTGGCAGTAATTCCACTAAGCGGTCCAGTGTGAAATCCCACAACTGAATCACTGCTGTCTCAGTTTGGTTTTTGTCGAGGTCTATAGAAATAAGCGTATCGATAAGATAAAAACTGCCAGACGCCACAATTTTGACATCATTTAACAATTTTTTCGTCGACTCGGTGTTGTCTATCTCAATTACGACTGTCGGGTAAAAAAACGACTCTTGTGCGAATGCAATAGTTTGGTCAAATCTGGGAAACAAGACACAATCAGGCTCTTTTTGAAAAAGCAAGGGTTTTTCGTCCTCAGTCAGTTCACTACGCCAAATTAATTCTGAAGGTCGATATCGTTCCATTCCTATATTGAGCGCTCCAGGAAATGGTATCCTGGGAGCGTTGGCAATAGCAAGAGTATTCTCTTTGAAAACCTGATTTGCCTCGTGCCTTAGCATGAATGCGAATTCAGTATAGATTGCATGTTTTAGCGACGAAATTACAAAGTCGTAAACGCCGTTATATAAGTCGATTGTTGCTTTGGCACGGATTCCAATGTCACGGAGGCAATTATCAATATTTTCCACCTGCTCTTCCGTGGTACAACCCTGAATACGAACAAAAATATCGGATGATGAATCGGTTAGGGACTGTGTATCGATGCAGTTTTCAATCGCCTCAATTAGTCTATCTCGTTCCTTTTGATATTCAACAATCGCTCCAAGGGACGACACCTGTCCAGCATCACAATGCTCAAGTTCACCAGAGCTGGACGACAGAGCCTGACTCGAAGACTCACCTTCTTCGCTAGGGCTGCCAGGTGCAAACTGAGCGTTTTGATTACCATGAGTAGTATCAAGTTCACTCATGTTGACGTATGGTGAAAATAGGATGTGTACAAATAAAGATGAGGCTCGATAAAAATAATTATTATAGTAATAATAACAATAAGCACAAACACTATCAACAGGATGACAGCAGAATTGTTATATTGTTGAAGTTTGAAACTGACCAGTTGAGAGTGTGGAGGAAAGAAATCCAATATGTAGGATTCTAATAAATTTTTTTTTTTTTTTAAAAAAAAAAAAAAATTTACCCTTCAATGAGTTATACAATAAACTCCGGTAGATAAACGCCGTGATTTCAGGTGCAGTGTTTGGCTTATCAAATGTTGTGTCAATCTACTGATAAACCGTTGCGTTCGGGCTCCGGGATGGGGCACTCGCCGGCCCACACGCCACTGACGCCTACCAAGCTAGAAACTATCCGGCAGCGCGTTGGACTACACCCGCCAGAAGTTTTGCGATCTCGCTCTGAATAAACTGTCCAGTCAGAACCAACAAGCCATTAAACCCCTAACACATTAAAAAGGGCTTCCGCGGGCGGGTGGACCAACTTTATTGTAGGGTTTACTGCTCACCGCGGATAACCCCTGATTTCAGTTTAAAACGTAATTCATGTAGTTAGATTCTGCACTATTCACACTTCTTTTTTTACCATAGAACAGGGCAACATTGGTACATAATAGTTTGTCGTGCGTGTTTCGACTTTGCTCTGTCTTCATCTCTCTTCGCTCATCTTTTTCAAGCTTTCGCTCTTTCTATGCAACTAGATGAAACGTCGGTTCATCTGCCTGTATCACCTCCGTCGTTGAAATTTGATTTATTTAACCCTTCCGGAGGATATCCTAGAGTTCGCGTCCAGGATTGATCGCCTCTGGCCATCCAGCTGCTTCTTTTTTGTCAGAAGCAAAAAAAGGTAGCTCCGCTCCGCGGAGAAACTGTGCACCAGTGTCTTTGCTTCTTTTCGAGAAAATAGGGCCGCCCGCAGGGCATACCACCCCCTATGGTCCTATGGGGTTGGCGGTCGCCTCCGGCGGCTTCTTTTTTCTCCGAAAGAAGCAAAAAAGGTAGCTCTGCGAGGCCATTCGTCAGTTCTTTTGCGTCTTTTCTGGAAAAGAAGTTCTCCATATACTTAACTGTGGAATAATAACCAAAAAATGTATGATTAACAGAATCAATACGACTCGAATGTTTTGCAACAAACGATAGACCCAATATACAATCATACATTCGCAATGGTAGACAGCACCCACAAACCGTATCGCTAAAATCACCTCGCCGTAACGTTAACCGGGCTTTTCCGTCAAACTTCACTGGGTTCCTTCCACGGAGCACATGCTGAACGCCCAGACTATCCTTGTCCGGATCCAATCGTCTGATCACTCTTCTCATGCCCAATCTGTCAAACATATTCGTGTTGAAAATGTATAGACAACCCCGGTGCCAAGTAGGCAGTCCAGATAATGTCCGTCCCAGTTCAGCTTCACGACCAATAACGACAGCCCCTTGGGATCCTCTGAAATAGCACTTTTGGCTCGATCCATCTCAAACGATTCTTCCGCGAGAACATGAAACAAGTGGCACCGCAGTCAACATAACGTTCGTCCGCCGTGTTGTGGAAAGCATTCAACTCAGTGCTGGAACCCCATGTTTTCCTATCCGAGCCTTTCACTGACGATTTCCTTTCGGGGCAGTGCTTTGCAAAGTGGTCAGATTCTCCACACTTCAGGCAACGTTTTTCTCTAAGACGTATATGAAATTGTTTAGACTTTGCTTTCTCCTTGCTGACCTTATAATCCGGATGACGAGACACTGCTTCGTGAGGGTCATGGTACGACTGTCGAACACTATAACTTTTGGTCGCTAGAGCCCGCCGAAGTGCTTTCTGGGCCTCGACCAAGTTCGTCGGCTTTGCAGAGCTAACGGCGATTGCCAGTGTTGCGTCACTAATACCAAGGATGAAGAGAATAACATTGACATCACTTGGCTCAAGTGTCAAGCTAATTCGGTCTACTCGGGTGCTATCCTCTATCAACTCTTCACAGCGTTGTTCCATTGTACAGCTTCTTTCGTCAAGTGTTCTGATATAGTTGGTGTACAATCTCTCATAACCGTTCAACAAAGTCGCGAATCCCTGAGACAGCAGTTTTGTCATATCCAGCAGTCCGGAGCTTAACTCAAGCCGTGAGGCATGATATCCAAGTTAATACTGAAGAGACAACTAATTCGAAGAAAACTCACTTTCCGTGCCTTAGTAAATTTGGTCATATTTGCTTAACTAGGCACTGTATTTATATAATATCCTAATGAGGTGCAACCCGTGAGGCTAACGTCTCCTGTAAATAACATCAATACCATACCGGCACGTTTATATAGTCCATCACCGAGACGTGGCTGAAACAAGGTCTTTGTTATCTAGTGTTTCCCACGCTCATTTGGTACCAGCCGGCTGGTTCACTTAGCCACACACCTGCCACACATGCTCTGTTGCAGAACTCCATATCTGCGATTCTAACATGGACGATTTTCCAAATGCGAAATATTCTCTGGAGCTCAAATTCTCATTCAAAGTTCCAATATGTAAGTGCTCGATTAAACACATTCACGTCAATACAAGTCGCGATCAGTTCCAAAAGTATGCATAAACAAAAAAGATATGCCCCATGGCATATACATAACCTTGCTTAAAACTAAAAATATGTAAGACTTAAGTAATACTAATTCCGTCTTGCTCTTTCCGACCTCATACTTCCCTCTTTTTCGAGGTTCCGGAATCGTACTAGATTTTCGAAAGCTGAAGACCCCTCAGACGTATGCATACACCCTCTTCAGTTGTGTGTTACCAACTTCGACTTGCGGTTTATTCAAATGCTTAGGAAGAGCATACGTCCTCTTGCCGGTATCGGATAACTTTCATCTGGATCGACACATACTGGAATCTCTTCTGCTTTCTAGCTAGTACCATTATCAAATGCACATGTGTGCACGGGGTTCATCATCATTTACCATTGCTCATTTTAAACTTCTTTTGCAGATTCAACAAGGCTAAAAAGAATCCCCTGTGCTCTGATCCATTCATCGTAAGAGCGTCCGGAGTATCCTTCGAACCCGTAAAATAATTTAGTATGGCCCCTCGCGTTACATTTGAGGCAATCATACGCAAAATTGGCTTTGGTGTTCTTGCTGCATTGCGTCGCGCAATTGTAGTTCACACAGCACCTTTATAATTGGGTTCTTTGGACCATTTAGAATATCAGTGATTTCTTCTGAAATTTACCCCCGCAAGAGTTAGATGACGGAGTCTGACATGAATCCTCAGACCCTCTACCCAATACACTATCCGTTGATTGGTTTGTATTGCCATCGGTGATATTTGAACTCATGTTGAACGACAGGAAAGATATGTGCGACAAACACAAAAAGGTGTAACCAACTGTGCAGCAACAGAATCTTTATATTGTTCAATTCGGAATTATTACAGT
Organism: Blastobotrys chiropterorum; assembly: GCA_030570055.1. NCBI lineage: Eukaryota > Fungi > Ascomycota > Dipodascomycetes > Dipodascales > Trichomonascaceae > Blastobotrys > Blastobotrys chiropterorum. The sequence continues at coordinate 33,929 of JAJLUK010000093.1, forward strand.
TGCAAAAAGTGCAGAGTTAAATGGTTCAAAATTTCCCATATATAAACGCCACTGTGGCTTCTGCGGCACAGATGTGCAAAAAAGCTTATCAAATTTCGTGTGAATCAACTGATGATTATTATTTTTCCTCCGCTGGGGAATTTAACAACGCTGTGTAGATACTTACGCTAAATCAGTCGGCGCCGGGCTTTTCCAATAGATTCATCTAAACTCCCCGGGCGGGTCTCAGAAGTTTCTCAGCAGACTGTATCACAAAAATATTGTAACGGATCGGTCCTGTAGTTCATTGTCTGATCGGAAACACGTTGTCATGGCACAGCCTGATTTTGTGCATAAAAAAAGAACCTAAGCCATTATACTATTTATACTATCTCGAAGAATTTATGCTTTATTAGTTACGCCCAGTAAATCCAAACGTAGTGTGGAATTCATTAACCTATACAGATACGCGTACGCGTCTCGAAATCTGTTTGGGGTGATTTCAGTTTTCCTCTATCAACCGCTAAATTGTATCTTGTCCCGCCTTATGCATGTCATAAATGGGAACAGTTGTTATATGAAGATATTAGCTCCTTCTTGCCCTTTTCGACGCCCTCTCTACTCCAACATTTCCTTCTCTCTGTCTTTTCGAGCCTTCTTCAGGGTTCCGAATTAGGGGTCCATAAGCGAGGCCGGATGAATTGGAATATACCCATTTCAAATTTTGCGTACTAATTTCCACTCGTGATGTATTCAATTGTTCAGGGAGAGCATATTTGAACAATCCTCTAGCTCGAATCTTGTAACTTTCGTCTGGGGTAACACAATATTTTGAAATCCCCTCTGCTTCTCCAGTCCGATCTTTACCAGATTCCTTAAACGCTTCAAACCAGTCTGCAACTGCTTTTCCGCTCCTATCACCTTTCTTCGGTGGGCTCAAAGTCCTTTCTTCTGGTTGCATAAGATTGAAAAGGACGTCTTGTGCTTTTTGTGCATCCATCTTATCAGTGACATAATTTAAGATTGTCTCAGCGTTACTCTCAAGAGTATCATATGCAAACGTCACCTTTTCGTCTGTATCATAATTGGGCAACTCCAGGCTATACAGCGCCTTGATGATCGTGCCTTGTGGCTTATTGACGACACCGATGAACTTCTTTGGGATACCTTTCAAAATTCGCACAACGTGGAAAAGCATATCAGAAAGGTGCACCATGTCTCTTCTTATTGTCGGAATCAAATGCACTGACCCACTTGCCTGCATCTCAAGGTCATCAAGAGTGAAGTCGTATTTTAACGGTGCTCGCAATTTTTCGGGGACGTATCTGCTTCTAATAGTTTCCTTAAGTCTCTCAAATTCCCCTTCACCGCTGCCAAAACGGAGCAAAAGCAGACTGTCTGCCCTTTGTCTGAAGCTGATAAGCAATTTGAAAACTGTCACAGATAATAGTATTCTGATTCGGTCATACAAATGGCCTGACGGTTTTTTAGTCCTATCGTGACATAAAGTTGGCAGTAATTCGACTAAGCGGTCCAGTGTGAAATCCCACAACTGAATCACTGCTGTCTCAGTTTGGTTTTTGTCGAGGTCTATATAAATAAGTGTATCGATAAGATAAAAACTGCCAGACGCCACAATTTTGACATCATTTAACAATTTTTTCGTCGACCCGGTGTTGTCTATCTCAATTACGACTGTCGGGTAAAAAAACGACTCTTGTGCGAATGCAATAGTTTGGTCAAAGCTGGGAAACAAGACACAATCAGGCTCTTTTTGAAAAAGTAAGGGTTTTTCGCCCTCAGTCAGTTCAGTACGCCAAATTAATTCTGAAGGTCGATAGCGTTCCATTCCTACTGGCCCTCCAGGAAATGGTATCCTGGGAGCGTTGGCAATAACAAGAGTATTCTCCTTGAAAACCTGATTTGCCTCGTGCCTTAGCATGAATGCGAATTCAGTATAGATTGCATGTTTTAGCGACGAAATTACAAAGTCGTAAACGCCGTTATATAAGTCGATTGTTGCTTTGGCACGGATTCCAATATCACTGAGGCAATTATCAATATTTTCCACCTGCTCTTCCGTGGTACAACCCTGAATACGAACAATAATATCGGATGATGAATCGGTTAGGGACTGTGTATCGATGCAGTTTTCAATCGCCTCAATTAGTTTATCTCGTTCCTTTTGATATTCAACAATCGCTCCACGGGACGACACCTGTCCAGCATCAGAATGCTCAAGTTCACCAGAGCTGGACGACAGAGCCTGACTCGAAGACTCACCTTCTTCGCTAGGGCTGCCAGGTGCAAACTGAGCGTTTTGATTACCATGAGTAGTAACGGGTTCACTCATGTTGACGATAAATATATGCGTATGGTGAAAATAGGAAGGGCAAGCAATGTGTACA
>JAJLUK010000093.1:36415-55980 GCA_030570055.1 Blastobotrys chiropterorum
TTTTTTTTTTTTTTTTTTTTTTTTTTTTTTTTTTTTAAATTACCCTTCAATGAGTTATACAATAAACTCCGGTAGATGAACGCCGTGATTTCAGGCGCAGTGTTTGGCTTATCAAATGTTGTGTCAATCTACTGATAAACCGCTGCGTTCGGGCTCCCAGTCGGGATGGGGCATTCGCCGGCCCACACACCACTGACACCTACCAAGCCAGATACTATCCGGCAGCGCGTTGGACTACACCCGCCAGAAATTTTGCCATCTCGCTCTGAATAAACTATCCAGTCAGAACCAACAAGCCATTAAACCCCTAACACATTAAAAAGGGCTTCCGCGGGCGGGTGGACCAAATTTATTGTAGGGTTTAATGCTCACCGCGGATAACCCCTGATTTCAGTTTAAAACGTAATTCATGTAGTTAGTTCTGCACTATTCACATAGAACAGGGCAACATTGGTACATAGTAGTTTGTCGTGCGTGTTTCGACTTTGCTCTGTCTTCATCTCTTTTCGCTCTTTATATGGGACCAGATGAAATGTCGGTTCATCTGCCTTCGATCGTTGACTGTATCATTCTCCGTGGGACTTATTTAACCCTTCGGGAGAATATCCTAGAGTTGGCGTCCAGGATTGACCGTCTCTGGCCATCAAGCAAAAAAGGCAGCTCCGCTCGCGGAGAGTCTGTGCGCCAGTGCTTTTGCTTCTTTTCTAGAAAAGAAGGCCGCCCGCAGGGCATACCACCCCTCAGCGGTCCTAGGGGGTTGATGGTCGCCTCCGGCGGCTTCTTTTTTCTCCGAAAAGAAGCAAAAAAGGTAGCTCCGCTCCGCGGAGAATCTGAGAAAAAGGCCGCCCGCAGTGGTCCTAGTGGTCAATTTCAACAACTACGTACGCGGAGAGCGGTTCGGGCTTTTTCTCCGAACGTGGCGCAAAGTGGCGGTGCCAGTGGCAGTGCGACGCAGAGTGGAGAGGGGCATTAGATTCGTTACACGGTCATGACGGGCTCGGCTATCGCTTGCGGGCGCTGGCGCCTCGGGGGATGCTGTCTGGGTTTGGGTGCTTGGAGCCCACGGCGGTGACGCCGATGGAGGAGGCCTGGCCGGCCTTGGTGAGGGCGTAGTCGCCGGAATCAAAGTACTTGCGGTCCTTGAGCTTCTTGTTGAGCAGCTCCGAGCTGGACGGCAGCTTGCCGTACATGCGGTGGAGCTTCTGTTCTTCAGCCGACATCTGTGGCGCCATGGTCACCGGACAGTGGTTCAGGAAGAAGGGAAAAAAAAAAAAAAAAAGTAAAGGGGAGGGTAGCGCCCTCAGGTGCCACCGCTCTATATATAATTATGCGCAGCCGGCTCCATGCGGAGCATTGCCTTATTTCATCCTGCATATCAGATACGGGACTTATCTGTCGTCCCCACTGATTCAGATCCCGCCAGTGTGGCGACCACCACAGCGGTCTGGCGGACGAGTCGGCCACATTGTACTGCGGATGGGGCGTCACAACAGACCTGTTCTGGCCCTAGAACAGCACCGTCCAGCCCGTCTCAGGACCTCGAAAGCTCGCCCCCTTCTGAGCCGCCATTATTATTATTATTGTCGTCCGCTGGGGTGTTATGATTTGCGTTCGGAGGATCGGCGGCCCGGCGCGTACTTTTCAGCACGGCCGTTTGGGAATGTGGGTCCATCGGCGTCGTTCCCACTGGTGTGGTTTAGTGTGTGAGAGAGAGTAGTGGTGTGTCAGCGGCTAGCGTTGCAGTGTGCACTGTATGGTCGCAGCGGGTGTGGGTAAATTGGCTGCTTTTAGCCGGAGTGTGGAAGAGGAAAAAAAAAAAAAACCCTCATCGCCACCAGTGATGCGAGTGCGTTACATCGGCCGTATTTGCCCCAATATTATAAGCCCTTATTATTATTATTGTTTTGGCTGCAGCTGTAGTGTCAATCCCGTCGTTTTCCACGTGTTGGGCGCCTTACCCGGCCCACGTCACATAACGCTAACGGCTCGGGTGGTGGCGGCGTTATTATCGGGCCGAATGGGCCAGCTAGCCCTCAGAGGTAGTGTGTGTGTTGTCGTACCGTCTCTGGGGCCGTGCTATAGATGATGGGGCCTCTTGTGCCGCATGCGCAGATTAAATAGAAAGGGGCGCCGCACGCCGCACGCCGCATTACTAATATGTTGATCACGTGAGAGCGTCTCAACCCTCCGGTCGGCCTTCTTTTCTAGAAAAGAAGCAAAAGCACTGGAGCACAGACTCTCCGCGAAGCGGAGCTACCTTTTTTGCTTCTTTTCGGAGAAAAAAGAAGCCGCCGGAGGCGACCATCAACCCCCTAGGACCACTGGGGGTGGTATGCCCTGCGGGCGGCCTTCTTTTCTAGAAAAGAAGCAAAAGCACTGGTGCACAGATTCTCCGCGAAGCGGAGCTACCTTTTTTGCTTCTTTTCGGAGAAAAAAGAAGCCGCCGGAGGCGACCATCAACCCCCTAGACCACTGGGAGGCGGTATGCCCTGCGGGCGGCCTTCTTTTCTAGAAAAGAAGCAAAAGCACTGGTGCACAGATTCTCCGCGAAGCGGAGCTACCTTTTTTGCTTCTTTTCGGAGAAAAAAGAAGCCGCCGGAGGCAACTCCGTAGATGACTATGGATGCAGAGCTTGATAAGCCTCTTGCATACCTGTCAGCTCGTTGAGAAACAATTAAGAATATATTTACTAGAACCCTACACTCTCGGCCGTGTCAGTTCCAAGACTTAACGCGACGGTTCCGCTGCCACCCTGTTAATCAGTCTCATTTTTTGCCTTTTTTGTTTTGCCCATATATTTATCGCAACACTGCATGCCCCAAATCCGAGGTCCGAAATCACGTCAGAAAAACTTGCTTACGGCACTCAAGACACTCAGGAAGAATTTGTGTGCACCAGTGCTTTTGTCTCTTTTCTGGAAAAGAAAGCCACTCGCAGCGCAATTACACTCCCCGTTGGTTCTAGGGGATTTAACCTCCGTAAGCAGTGCAATTGACCCGAATCGGTCTCACTCGCCTCTGTCCTGCCCCTATGTCTTCGGGGGACCTCAGTGCCTCCGGATCCCCGACATGTTAGCCTCCGACTGTCCAGCTCTGGTGAACTTGACTATTCTGACATTAGACAGCTGTGGCCCTCTGAAACGATGGTTGAATATCAAAGGGAAGGAGACAGATTAACTGAGGCCATTGAAACCTCCATCGATGCACACTCTCTAACTGATCTTCTCGAGAGTAATTCGAGAGCCATTTTAAATTATGTTACTGGTACGAAAGATGCATTAAAATTCTGTTCAAGAGTAAAATATGGATTTCTTCGGAAGCGCCTACGATGGATGTAGGCAAAGCGCAGAGGATTCTTTTTGATCTTGTTGAATCTGAAAGAAAGGGTTTAAAACTACCGCAAGTAAATGATGAGGGCCGCACAACAAATGAAGATCTGTTGGACACATACTCATTTGAACCTGATGATGATACCAGCCAAAAGGAGAAGAGTTTCAAGTATGTGTTGATCCAAATGAGGGCTATTCGGCACCAGAAAGCGGGCTATTCAAGTATACTCTTTCAAAACGCTTGAGTGATCCACGAGTAGAATTAGTATCACAAAATTGAAAAAGGTATATGCCCAAGCGGGGCCATCATTATCTTTCAAAAATCTGGTACCGCCTCCCGAAAGTGCGAAAAGGGAGGACGCAAAAGACATTGATGGCGGAACGAGCTCGACAAGGGCAACCTAAGTTAATTGATTAATGCATTTTATTTTATTTTATTTTTTATTTTGGCCTTTGCCGCATGTTCATAGGAAGAGTTCTCCGCAATGCCTTCCTGAGTAGGGCGTTCGCTTCCCTCCAGGGAAGTCTTCCCCATTTTCTTTTCCTGTATGCATACGGCATTTCATTTCTTTTCCACTGTTTGTTCGCATGGAAGCTCTTAATTATGTTTATTGTTTGGTCGCTTTTCTTCTGGTACAAAGCTCTCATTCCTAACGTGAAGGCCCGTTCTCTTTTCTTTGTCCATTGTTCCTCCACATGGATGTGTCTCCTTCAGTATCGCTTCCATGGGTAGTGTATCGCCCCGGTCATTCCGAACTATTCATTTTTCCATCCTTCTCTTCCCTCTTTTGCCCTTTGTTTTACCCTTCTATTTGCATACTACTGGTTTGATTATCTCAGGGACAAAGTCGTGCCGCGTGCAGTGTGTCGATCCGTATCAAGTCGATTCCTATGCACACTGGGTATAAATTTGGCCAGTACTATTCGACTATAACTTTCCTTTGGTATTTGCCCAAATGAATCGGAGTACTTTGCCTTTTTGGCAGCTTTCTGTACGAGAAACGAGACAAAAAAACTGGTGCACGGACTCTCCGCGGGACAGAGCCTCTTTTTTTCGCCTCATTCGGAAGCCCAACCCTCCGGGTGGTTGGCATGCACTGCTGATGGTCTTCTTTTCCGGACAGAAACTGCCGGAGGCAACTCGACTCCAAGCCTGCGCTTAATGCATATGTGCTCTCTCGAGCCTCAAAAGCCGCAGGCCTCGCGGCGCCCATTCCTCTCCTTCAGCCGCGCATACGTACATGTACACATTTTCTGGTCCACCCAGCCGCACTGTGTTACCCTACTGTGGGGAGAGTGCGAGCGTATGCGGGAGCACGGCGTAACACACGGCACGGCGTTGTTGGATGAAAAAAATATTTTGCGAAGTTTTGCGACGACCTTCACCCACCACCCTTTACCAGACACTAGCTACCAGTACAATGCTGATTTACACTGTAAGTATGGAAGTGAGAGTTGGGCGGAGCCTCGGCGCTAACGTGTGCAGGACATTTTCACCAACGACGAGATGGTCTCTGACGCCTACCCAATCAAGGAGGTGGACGGCGTCCTGTTTGAGGTCGACTCTCAAATGATCACCATCAAGCCAGGTGCCGACGTGGACATTGGCGCTAACCCATCCGCTGAAGGCGGCGACGAGGAAGTCGAAGAGGGTGCCATCACCGTCAACAACTTGGTGTACTCTTTCCGTCTCCAGGAGACCGCGTTCGACAAGAAGTCGTTCATGACCTACATCAAGGGCTACATGAAGCAGGTCAAGGCCCGTCTCGAGCAGGAGAACCCAGAGGCCGTCAAGGACTTTGAAGAGGGCGCCAAGGTCGCTGTCAAGCGAATTCTCGGCAACTTCAAGGACTACGAGTTCTTCACCGGCGAGTCGATGGACCCAGACGGAATGATCGTCCTCCTCAACTACCGTGAGGACGGCACCACCCCATTCCTCACCTTGTGGAAGCACGGTCTCAAGGCCACCAAGTGTTAAAGTCAGCATGTAACTAATAATAATATTACGTCCCACGCTAACTGCTGCGAGGGGAGCCGTCTGGCTTTTTGTTTGACTGTACGTATATATTATTACCCCGTTACTGCACAGCCGCGCGTGTCTGAAATAGGAACGAACTTGTCGCTGACCGGTTAAATTGATGTCAACCGGAATCCAGTGGCAGAGTTGTGCGTAAATTGGCGTTTAGGTGTACCCCTCGTTTGGAATAATATCGTTGTGTTTGAGCGGAGCTTACTGCTTTTTGCTTTTAACCTCCGATGCAATCATCCTTCTATGTTTCCTGGAGCGCAATTGTCGTGCTGGTGGCCTTCGTATCTAGAGGAGAAGCAAAGCCCTCGCGTTGTCTCGTATATCTAGCGTAAAAGACCTTTTTACTTTTTTTCGGAGAAAAAAGAAGCCGCGGAGGCAATTCAATCCTCTGGACGGCTTGTATGCCCTGCGGGCGGCCTTCTTTTCCAGAAAAGAAGCAAAAGCACTGGTCAATTGCCTCGCAGAGCTACCTTTTTTGCTTCTTTCGGAGAAAAAAGAAGCCGCCGGAGGCAAACTCAGCCCCCTAGGCAGCTTAGGATAGCTCATCGACATCACGATTGTCAGTAATATGTATATATTGTTAAGACGACAGTTAGGTTGCCTGCTACTTTGCCACTACCAGACAGACATTTTCGAGCGACACTTCCGGTGACACGTACTCCACCAGTCTGGCGTGTTCATACCCCATCTTGCGCAGCGTCAGAAGTCGGCCATAATCAATCACCCGTCGAGCCTGCTGGCCAATTTTTTCTCGTTCGTCTGGGCTGAGTCCGGTGTAATGCTGAGCCTCGGTCGTATGCTCTCGTCGGCCGCAGACTGCCCAGGATGTCATCTTGGTGATAGCCTCGAATCCTCGTTGGTCAATGCCCGCCGTGGCAGCCATCCATTCTCGGCCTTCTAGATTATACATGTCATATCTGCAGACCTGTCTGCAGCATAGGGCGATCACAGCGCCGGAGAACATGTTTTTCACCGCCTCCTGCTTCATCACCTCGAGAGTGAGATCTGTCGCACATCCGCAGAGATGTTTGGACACAATGGATAGGTTCACGTCGTCAGTTCTGCCGTCGTCGAGCAGTTCTAGCTGGTGCAAAATTTCTGGCGTCAAGATCACATCTTTAATGTCACCTTTAATTCGTTTTACCCGCACCCCACCACTCTGTTCTGCTTCAGCATCATTACTGCTCTGCTTCATCTCATCATAATCCTTGAGCAACTTGGAATCCAGCTTCATCCGACAACTTGCTCGGTCAAGCAGTAGATATCGATGAACGAGATTCATTTCCTTCAATGCCTGTGCCCGGAAAATGTACCGTGAGAGCTCGCCTCGGCCACAGCCAAACTCTGCTATAACAGTTTTATCGGGATTTTTCAGCATATCTCCGCATTGCTCCATGTGACCGATTAAGGATGCCTGTTGGATCGCATGCTTCTGGTTCTCTAGTTCGGCCAGTCTACTCTCTAACCCGGGATGATCAAGCACTTTCCGTTCTACGTCCCCTTCCTTTGCCACGACATCATCATACAACTTTTGTAATGGCTCGATCCACTTTGGAATCTCCTCCTGCTGATCAACCTTATCCTCCAACAGTTCACATTTCCCAACAACATTAATATCTACTCGTTTCCACAATTCATCAGTGTCAATTTGTCGTGCACGACATTTTTTCAAGTGACGTTTCACCTGATCTTCCCAGACGGTATGGCGAGGATTCAATGGGCACGGAACCCGCTTCCTGCCCTCAGTATTTTTAACGTTAACTAGATGTTCACTGCAATACTTTTCGTTTGCCTTCCGCTGCATATGGCATTGCCTCTTTTTGTGGGGCAAAAAGTATTCGCATCGTGGCGGTTTCATAGTGCTCGAGTTGAGCTCGTTTGTGTGGTAGTGCAACTTTTTTTTTTTTTTTTTTTTTCAGATTTCAGACTTTGAAACCCGCGCAATTGCAACCCTCTCTCGCGCTTCACCAAACCCTTTAGTGCGGAATTCGGCGGAGGTGTGTGGAAAAGAGAACAAATTAGCGAATGTTCTTGGGATAAATAGGTAAAGATAAAAAAAAAAAAAAATTTATGTACATTAACTCCTCATTGTATACTCATTGTTTTAACTACCTGGCTTCTATTTTATCGTTTCTTGGGACGCTGCTTGACCTCATCGTCGGTGGTTGGATGCAATTTGACTACATTAGGATAATTTTGGGTGTTGAATTGATGGCCCTTGCTCCAGTCGTAGGACACGGCGTAGGCAAAGATGGAACCGTTACGGTTGAATGCAGTGGCAGAAATCGACCCACCAACATTACCAGAGCCCTTAAGACGATACTTGGAATCCTTGTCCCAAATGTGGAAAGTGCCATCGGATCCAGCAGTTGAAAACGTTCCGTACACCGGATGGAAGGAGATGGCGTTGATAGGATAAATAATGTTTTCCGGACGCGGAGTCGTTCGAGTGTCTCGATGGCATTTGAAGGAAAAGCCCAGCTTGGATTGTTCATTGGCATCCACATACTGAATTGCGCATCGACCCTCAATAGAGCCGAGAGCGTATCCATTGCCGGATGGGTAGCAGCTGACCACTCGGGTTTGCCACTTCAATGGCGATTGGAGCGTCTTGAAGATAGATCCTGGGTTGGACAGATCAATCAGACACAGGTGGCGATCCGCGGTGCCCACTACTAACAGCTTTTTCTCCGAATCCATCGTGTACGCCCGTTCGGGCAATTGTATCGTCGAAACTGGCTGTTGTTGTCGCATGTCCCAGTATCGTAACGTCTTATCCCACGAACATGATGCAATCATAGGCTCCTGCGAACCCACATCTACTAACCGCACTGACGAAACTGGTGCATCGTGTTGTCCAACTTGCGCACTCTGTCCCGATTGCAAATCATACACCTTCACCGCATTGTCGCATCCTCCTGACACCACTTTACTTCCGTCGGGGAACCATCGCGTGGACAAGACTGGAGCTTCGTGTTCATATAGCGCCCGGCCTTGAGAATCTCCTGTTGCTGTTAATTCGTATATTCTCACCTTTTTGTCCCACGATGCCACCGACAGGAATTCTGCCTGGGGCGAGAAGGAGAGGTCGGAGATCGAGTCTTCTGGCCCATTGTTCAGCACGCGATCATTCCCCGTATTAATCTCAGTGCTGGATGTGGAAGTCCCTGCAGTTGTTCCAAATGACATTATTGTTTGTTTCTGGAAAACTAGTATCGCCGACTTTTTTTTCGTGTGGGTGGGCGTTTTGTATTTGGGACTTTTGGCGGTCCGGCCAGCACAGGTCCTTGAACTTAGCTTGGGGAGTGCTTTAGCAGTCAGTTTGAGTAAGCGTTTAAAAGAAGAAGTACTGCCATGTGTGTTTATTAGTACCTGTGTGTTGTGCTGCGTAGAATTCTGCGTATAGTACATTAATACGGCATTATGCTGGATACTCAAAAGTTACTTCGTAGATGTATAGTGTATGATTGCTTAAGAGTTCTCCTTGGCATAAACAGAGTATGCATACTCATATATGACTGGTTATATTGGCACGTACAGCAACCGTCTGTTTCTATGGATACGGGAAATTTCACTATGAAAAATATGCATATAAACCTGCGTGTGAACATTCATATTTTGAGGTTTACATCGGTTGTCGGATCAGTAAATGCTGGCAGACAAAATTTGGCTGTCATTCGTTCAAAATATATGGCATACTTAGCTTAGTATGCCTGTGTCACCAAAACGCAAGCGACTTTATTCTCAACGCCCTCCGTCATATAATAAAGCCAATTCCCCAGACGGAAGTATATTGTTTACCAACATTAGTCTGTCACTATGCATAATTCAGTGCATCTTTTCTCCATCTATGCATAGCGCGTGATTATTCCGCGTTCACGTTGGCGCTCGTATCACCAGCATACTTCAGGATTTCACGTAGTCAAAGAATCCATGCATAAACGAGAATCAAGAAAAATCAGCCTCCTACGCAAGATAGCGGCTGAATTTTTTCTTCACCCGGATATGATTTGGTAATTTCGAATCAAGTAATAGCCAGTTTGACGAGTTCATTTGTCCCATTCACTTTGTGACCACCCCACTATGCTGGGGGTATCCGACGAAAGCCTCCATGCCGCATTTTCCATAGTTCAGAAACGTGTGGCTCTGTCGACAACACTGCAAGCACAATTTGGCAGCATTCCTTCAAATGAGCATTGAGAACATGCCAACCCGATATGCAATAAATGGCCGGTCACACTTCGAACACAGCATAGCCGACTCCGCTATTTGGAATTCTAATTCAAGTTTAAAACATTCACTCGTTTAACCTCGTGGGCTATAAAAAATAGCTCCGAGATTCACATAAGGTTAGCCGAATACAACAAGTCATGTTTTTCGTCTATAATACATGTAGCAGTGTTGTATTTAGACATGCAGAATATAATAAGCTCTGGTTGCACGGAATGTATAGCCTGTCTCGCTCCAGCTGTTAGTATTAGATGTGCAGATTCCTGGTTTTAGCCACAAAAAAGTGGGAAGAAGGTGCATTCGTGAAACAAGTTTCAGTACTTTAGAAAAATCCTTTCAAGGAGCTAAAAATAGACACATCAAATTCCGCGAGTACGACGAATGAAGGAGAGCCTTTCGAAACCTAAATTCTTTCAACGGTTGTACAGACAAAGCTATTGTGCAAACTTGTAAATAGATAAGGCGTACAAACCTCAAAAATCTACTCCCGCTTTATCCGATACTTTTACAGAAGAATGCTGCCAGTTAGCTCTCCATTCGCAGCTTTCAGCTTCCATTTTGTCCGTGTTGTTTCAGTCAGAAATACGTATTATTAAGCTGCAGGAGGTTTTGTAAAAATATCCTTCTTTTACTTTTCCAACGTACCTCGCCACGATAGGAGATTACAGGGATGCAGATATCTCCTTTGGGGTTATTCACGGCAATATGGCTAAACCAGCCTAATTCAGTTAGTGAGTCAGTTTATCTAAATGTTAAAGTATCAATGCTCGTCCCTTCTCAACGCAAATTTGTCAGAATTACTGTGATAATAGCTCTCTTCAAAAGCAACGCCACAAATTTGCATATGCAATTCTGAAAAGGGTATGTAGGTCTCCCAAAAAAAAAAAAAAAAAAAAAAAAAAAAAAAGGATACTGAGTTTTGTGCTGAAAATAGCGCTTCCAGTATTATTGCGACTGCGTCTTTATGGTGGCCCAACTGCAAACACATCTTACGGTAGCATCGCCGGTCTCAGTTAGTCGAGAATAACGTTCTTTTTCCCATCCACCTGCCAAAGTCATGTAGATATACAACCAACTTTGTGGGTGTAGGGAAACCCTGGATTTACACGCTAAAGGTTAGGTTATATGCTCTCTCAACCCATCACTTGTTCCCTTTAACTGGCCGTACCAACTTTCTCCCCCAGTATATATCTCCTGTCTTTCCAAAAGGGCAACAGATAAATATGACCTCATAAACCACATGTGCGGTTGAAACTATGTTTAACTTTATTTTTTTTCCTGCCTCCGTTTTTTTTTATTTTTTTATTTTTTTTTTTCTTTTTGTACGACGAAGGATATACATAGTAATGTGGTTGGGTTATTCCCTTGCCGGTGCAATTTTTTAATGGCTGGTTTATTTTTAATCATCGCTTTCTGTGGATTCCAACCGTTGAATATATCGCTAGAAACAGTGACGTATCGATAATTGAAACTAATAAGAGGGCCAATACCATCGGTTTTGTTCACGTTCTATAAATTAATCAAGAGGCACTGTCTGTCTACGCTGTGCCGCCTTCCGATTATTCTGTTGCCGTTTCCGTCGAATCCAGCCAGATAGTATTCTGACTGATATAATAAAGTTAACTGAGGGGGCTAGTTCACACCTTTTTTCCATGCATATACCGACTGAACTTTATACAATAAGCAGAATAAATAATAATTCACTTATAATTTTTTTTTAGATATCCCTTCCCTCCATGGTATATAAAGCGAGGAAGTTTTCCACCAATGTGTTTGTTTGTCCTTCCTATCCGTCCATTGTATAAATCATAATCTCGGTATACCAGGTCTCTTAATATCTTGTACTTTTTTTTTTTTTTTTGCAGCCTTTGTAAGTTGGCGCTCTATCATTACTACTCCCTTTTCTTTGCAACTAACCAACTGCTTTAGTTAATCAAAAACAACAACCACCCTAGTCTCTCGTTATGTTGTCTAACGTTGTGACAACTTCTTCGGCGGCAGTACTCTTGCTCTGCCAGCTTGCCAATGCAGGGGCATTGAAGTATGATTATGTCGATGCGATTGGCCGCCGTGCTTTGAACGCCTCATCCTTGCCCCTCGTTTCGTCTGTGTCCGGTGACTCTTCATCTATCTCTGCGGGTGCGAGCTCATCAGCGTCTTCCTCGAGTGGTACCACCACCAGTATAATTGACACTTCTGCATCTTCATCCATCACTTCATCATCAGCCGCCGCTACCTCTTCTACGTCTCTGTTCTCTATTAGTTCCGCTAGTGTCTCTTCGCTTACCAGTAGTGAATCTGCTAGCTCATCTTTCAGTTCCTCTACCTCCAGCATGAGTGAAAGCTCTGTCACTACTACCGGATCTGTCTCCTCTGACAGTTCTATCAGCCTTACTAGCGCCACTGATTCCACCGTCCTGTCCTCTACTGCAGCTGTATCTTCCAATTCCAGCGACATTCTTGCGAAAAGCAGTAGCCCTTCTCTAACCGCCAGTTCTGCCACTAGCACTGGTATCTCAGAGTCTACATCGGCTTCTTCAGCCAACGGTACTAGCAACACTGTTGACCCCATATCTGCCGCTTCATCTATCATTGATAATGCGGTTAACAACGGTTCAATCTCTGCTATCAATACCGATCCAGTTGTCACGACGTCTATTTTTGACCCGTTTTCCACAGGAAATTCCTCTGATCCAGTCACATCCTCTACTGCAGCATCTACTGACTTGTTTGGTAAATTGTTAGCTGGTAATTCATCAGTGACTGCAGTTGAAGCGGGTTCTAATTCTGCTGATCCTACCAATTCAATCTCGGTGACTGAATCCGTCTTGAACTGCACTGGGCCTGACTGTCCAATTGCAACCGCTGCTGCCGTGACGGGAGTTCCTATTTCTTCTCTTAGTGGATCCTCTGCATCTGTTCTTTCCAGCGGTTCAGCCTCCTCAGCAGAAGTCTCTGGTGGTTCTACTTTGTCTTCTGCAATGAACGGCACCGCTACTGCGACACCCCTTCCAGCTTCTGTTTCAGGCACTCCTGCAATCAGCTCAACTCTGTCGGGCTCGAATGGTACCATGGTTGGTGCAACCCCACTCCCTGCCACAGTCTCTGGTATCCCATCTGTTACAGGCAATACTAATGGTTCAAGTTCGGTCGACCCTCTGATTGGTGCAGTATCAGGTGTTACTTCGTCATCTGTGATCTGTAATGGTACTTCATGTTCTACTGTGGCTTGTCCAGGACCCGAATGTAGCCCTGCAGCTGCTGCTGCCACATTGAATGGGACTATGCCTCTCGCTGCAAGCCCAGTTGTGACTTCGTCTTCGGTGATTTGCGATGGTGCCACTTGTTCTACTGTGGCTTGCCCCGGTCCTCAATGTAACCCTGCTGCAGCTGCTGCCACTTTGAACGGTACTACTCCTCTTGCGGCGAACCCAGTGATTCCTTCGTCTTCTGTCATCTGCAACGGCACTCTATGCTCTACAGTTGCATGCCCAGGTCCAAATTGCAGTCCTTCAGTACCAACACCGCAACTTGCTCCAGTAACCCCATCTGTTGTCTGTACCGCTGGAAACTGCACAACTGTTACTCCAGCGCCACTTGCGATTGACAACCCAGGTCTTACTGTTACATCTGGAAACACCATCACTTTATCTGTTTCTACTGCCACATGTGCCACCTGCTCGCCAATCCCAATTGTCTGTCCGGGCCCACATTGTGCAGCTTCCCTTGCCGCTTCAGTGTCACCAGTGACTTTGGCCGCCTCTGCAACTTCATGCAATGGGTCTGTCTGCTCTACCATGCCGATGGTGTGTCCGGGACCAAACTGTGTTGCCCCAACCCCTAGTCCTGCTGCTGCTCCGTTGAACGCTTCTGTCACACCAATGGCCATGACTTGTGCTACATGCGTGTCTCCAGTCGCTGTTCCAACCGCAGCATCTATTTCCACTGCACACCCATCTGCCATTGTCGCCTCTGGTACTAAAATGCCGGCTCCTACCGCCGCTGCATTGAACATTCCATTGAACTGTGATGTCGTCCCTCTTAATCCTGGTTCATGTGCACTTGCTGCTGTTACAAAGACTGTCTATCAATGTTGTCTCGGCACATGCCTTTCTTCTACCGCGGTTGTTACTCCTCAACTACCAACCGTAACTCTTAGCTCCTGTGGTGGGAGCTGTACAACCGTGGCCCAACCATGTCCGTTCTGTACCCTCACTACTGGTTGTGTTACTGTCACTTCGCAAGTCGCCAATACCCCTGTTACCGTCTATTCCCCATGGTGTTCGTTCACTGCCCAAGCTGTCACTCCTCAAATGACCCCTTGTTCCACTACTATGACTACTTTGGGCGCTTCTGGTGCCCCAGGCCTTTGTACAACGGAAATTATGATGCCGGCCTCTGCTGCACCAGCGCCAACTCCGAAGGTGGTCCCACAGACTGTTTGCAAGAACGGAGCCTGCTCTACAGTGAAGGTTACTGCTCCTGCACCAACTCCAATGGCTGCGTCTCCTGTTCCAGGTTGTACTGGTCCTGAATGTGCTCCTGCCCCAGCTGCTGCCGCACCAGCTCCTGTTTGTACCGGTCCTAACTGTTCTCCAGCTCCAAATGTTGCTAGTGTTTGCGTGGGTGCTGATTGTCCAGTTGTGCCACAGGCTGCTACTCCTGTTGCGGGATGCACTGGTCCGGAATGTGCTCCTGCTGCCTCTCCTGCCCCTAATGTGGCTCCTGCAGGTAACTGTACTGGCCCGGCTTGTGCGCCTGCCGCTCCTGCTGCTGCTGCTCCTGTTTGCGCTGGGCCTGAATGTTCTCCTGCTCCGGCTGCCGCCTCTCCAGTTGCTAACTGCACTGGCCCTGAGTGTTCCCCGGCTCCTGCTCCACAGGCAGCATCTCCTGTCCCAGGCTGTACCGGTCCTGAGTGTTCTCCTGCTCCAGCTCCACAAGCTGCTTCCCCTGCTCCTGGTTGTACCGGTCCTGAATGTTCTCCTGCCCCAGCACCTGCCCCAAATGCCGCCTCTCCTGCTCCTGGATGCACTGGTGCTGAATGTTCTCCTGCTCCAGCTGCTCCAACACCAGAAGCTGCCTCTCCTGCTCCTGGATGCACTGGTGCTGAATGTTCTCCTGCTCCAGCTGCTCCAACACCACAAGCTGCTTCTCCTGCTCCTGGTTGCACCGGTGCCGAATGTTCTCCTGCTCCTGCTCCACAAGCTGCCTCTCCTGCTCCTGGATGTACCGGTGCTGAATGTTCTCCTCCTGCTCCAGCACCTGCCTCTCCTGCTCCACAAGCTGCCTCTCCTGCTCCTGGATGTACTGGTGCCGAATGTTCTCCTGCTCCAGCATCTGCCGCTCCTGCTCCACAAGCCGCTTCCCCTGCTCCTGGATGTACCGGTGCTGAGTGCACACCAGCTCCTGCTCCACAAGCTGCCACTCCTGCTCCTGGTTGCACTGGCGCTGAATGTAAGGAATCACCAGCTCCAAATGCTGCTTCTCCTGCACCAGAGGCTGCACCTGCTGCCAAAGAAGCTGCCTCTCCTGCTCCTGCCCCTGGTTGTACTGGTGCTGAATGTGAAGAATCTCCAGCTCCAAACGCCGCCTCTCCTGCACCACAAGCTGCCTCTCCTGCTCCTGGTTGTGAGGGTGAAGAATGTAAGCAAGCTCCAGTTCCTGAGGCCGCCCCAGCTTCTCCTGCTCCAAATGCTGCCGCCTCTCCCGCTCCTAGTTGTAAGGGTGAAGAATGCAAACAAGCTCCAGCTCCCGAGGCTGCCCCCGCTTCTCCTGCTCCAAACGCCGCTTCGGCTGCACCACAAGCTGCCTCACCGGCTTCTGGTTGTACTGGTGCCGAATGTAAGGAATCACCAGCTCCAAATGCTGCATCCCCTGCACCAGAGGCTGCACCTGCTGCCAAAGAAGCTGCCTCTCCTGCTCCTGCCCCTGGTTGTACTGGTGCTGAATGTGAAGAATCTCCAGCTCCAAACGCCGCCTCTCCTGCACCACAAGCTGCCTCTCCTGCTCCTGGTTGTGAGGGTGAAGAATGCAAGCAATCCCCAGCTCCTGAGGCCGCCCCTGCTTCTCCTGCTCCTGGTTGCACTGGTGAAGAATGTAAGGAATCTCCAAAACAATCTCCTGCTCCTCAAGCCGCCTCCCCTGCTCCTGGTTGCACTGGTGAAGAGTGCAAGCAATCTCCAGCTGCTCAAGCAGCATCTCCATCTGCCTGCACTGGTGAAGAGTGCATTGCACAGGGATCAGCTACCAAGCTTTCTACGAGTGCCTTGCTGGGATTGAGTGTTGTACTTTCATTCATCTTTTAAATGACAGTTTAGACGGTTTTTAAACATTTTGTTATTATCATCTATTAGACGTTTGGCGGAAAAGTTTATTTATTCTTATCATTGCAATATTTGAAATTTTGTGTATTATTTTTTTGTTTTTTTATCATTTTTTGTAACCTTTTATAATTTATCAGTACACAATATAACAATTTATCTTTTAATAATTATCTTCAATATTTTAGTAATTCATGCCATTTCTCACAATATGCATAGCTATTTCCTTTATATCTTTTGATTATGTCATACTGTCATTATACAATCTTTGTGCAATTCATGTGATGAACTTTATAAACCATAAACCAGAAAATTGAAAGTAACATTAACAGCGCCTCAATTGAATCCAACGTAATGTCAACAGTAGTTATGTTATCCTTCACAATATCGTGCGCACCCAATACAAACTACTTCAGCAGACTAGCATGCGGCTCCTGCCTACTAGCGAGGAATCACGCACATAAATTGCTCAATTTTGCAAATTATTAGCTCAGCGCCTACGAAATACGGTTCCAATTAGTAAGCGATCCTTAATTGGCAAAATATTTGCTCAAATAATGCACTTCTAGTGATAATTACCTCGTAACCACCAAGGTCGCTACGCCCGATGACGACTAATGAGGCAGTTTCGGGGGTCCGATTCGGGGATTCGGAATTTTGTAGAAACCCGGGGAGTCAAAGTCCGATCGACTATATAAATAGGCCGGTGTGAATTCAAAGGTACACAACAAAAATCAAACAGGTATCACAATGTCCAAGGTAATTGAAGCGAATAGAAAAGCTTATGAAGGCGATAGAGTGAAAACATTTGATGTCCCGGGTACGTTGATGTTGAACAAGTATCTGTCCCAGTATATCTTAACCTACCAGCCACATGAGGGGATTACTGATAAGAAGATTACTGTGGAGGCTGTAGATGAGATTGATCCGAACACACGAATTGGCACCACTCCAAGCTCGATCTGGGATAAGAATTCGACCAGGTTGCTGGATTTTGCCTGCGGGGCTGGTAACATGACAAAGTATTTGTCGCCCTTTATCAAGGAAGCTGTTGGCGTTGATATTTCGGAAGATATGGCCAAGGCCTACAAGGAGAGAACAGGGTTTAATGCGTATGCACTGGATCTGGCCACGGAATCAAACGATGAAATTGGATATGATTTTGACGCCATTGTGTGCACGCTTTCGTATCATCACATTGAAAACGTCGAGGTGATCACGTCAAAGTTGGCCGAACGCTTAAAGGCTGGAGGTTGGTTGTACGTTGTGGATATTGATTCCGCTAATCCTGCCAGTACAATGGACAAGCTCGCCCGCGCGTCGGGTGCTGCCGGGCATTCCCATGGTCACAGCCATAGCCATGGTCATAGTCATGACCATTCTCACGGTCATTCCCATAACCATTCTCATGGTAATGACGGTGACGTTGAAGAAAGTCTGGAAAAACTTGGTGTGGCTCATCGGCATGGTATGTCCCCCGAAGCGTTGCAGAAAGTGTTCAAATCAGCCGGGCTGCAAAAAGTTGGCACTGACAAGAACGTGGATATCAGAATATGGTCACCGGAAGATGACTTGAGGGCGATGGTTGGAGAAAATGCCACTTTTGAGCATTTTGACAAGGATTCTCAAGGCAGATGTGATCTTACATTTGGTCTTTTTTGTACCGTCGGTCAAAAACCAGAGTAATGTGATTTCCGGGATAACGATGATTTGTTTATTGGGTATGTATGCCCACGTATGTCATATATAATACAACGGCGATGACCTTTCAAAAAGCTGATAGCAAATATTATGCATATGTAGTCCCCTTTTCACAGGTAAGCATGTTTCACTGTTTCGACTAACACAAGCACAATCAATAAAATTGACGCAGAAAGCTTTTGGTTGCTCGGCTTGTTGGGAGAGTATTCATCGCAAGGCATACTCAGTTTAGGCCTATGTAACTAATAGTATTACAAATAAAGGACATCTACGCATATGTATAACAAGGTCATCCACAATTCTCTTACAACTGATGTATGCATAGTTATGCGACATGCTCTTAACATCACTATGTTGTTTACGTCGCATACAGTCTTTCGTTAGCACTGCCACGTTTCGTTTGGATTCGAACAATAACGAAAAAGGTCTGTAATAGGTCATCGGCCCTTCCAGAAACTCTTTTTACTTGATTGGCTTACAGAGCGAGCTCCTTCGTGTGTTGTAAAAATCGAGAAACTCAAAAATGTAGTGGAAATATGCACAACTTTAAACAATATATATACGAGTATGCATATGTTCATAGTTGATATGCATACCACATCCAGTGTTATTCTGTGCAGACTATGCATAATGATAGACGCCATATGGATGTTTAACCATGGGTTTCATGGAGATTATAAAGGACAATTAATTATGCATTTTTGTTTATGGTCTTGTTACATCCTTTCGGATCAACGAATTGGCTTAAAACGTTTAATTTAGTCATTTATAGTCTTTTAAACTCATTAGTTCACCGAATTTTATACAATTATTTCTTCTCATTACACTTCTTATATATGTTCGGCCCAGCATGTTTGTTGTTCCGGACGGTAACTCAATTGCGCAGAAGGGGGGAAACCCATGAATAGTTGTGGTATACATACAACCTTTCCAATAAAATGCACGCACCAGGTACACCACCCTTTCGAATTAGGGTGTTCATTTCTTATATTCAGAAGCAAGTGTTTCTTCAACTTATATTTGTAGACTTCAGGTCTGTGCGGGTAAACTTTACCATGCTGTTTCACCTTCTTAACACCGTAAGACACTTTGTCTCGAGAGATCAAACTTCCCTAATTTCTGTCTTGCGCTTAGCTTTAAATGGTATTCGCACAAGATACGGTGGATTGTTTCTACTTCACCGTACCTACAATTGTATGATTCAACAGAAATATTCCGTTCTATAATCACACCCTATCAATGCATGGCCGGAGTGTATTGTACCACTCTGCTCAGCTCCTATCGAAACTCTCTCTTCATGACCTTTGCCAGCTTTTGCTGTCTTCGTTTTACAATCGACTTTTCCTGATTGTCGATATCGTTCGCTGTTTGCCAACAACTGGACTCTCCTGGCCATAGATTAATATGTTTCTTTTGCGTTTCATCTCATTCTATTTTTACCTCGTTCTCTGTTCATTACGGCGTTCACTACAATGGTGGTTCGGTATCTCTGCAACTGATAGAAAAACAGCCATGACATCCACGCGCAAAGATCATGGACAAACTACCGTATTCAAAGAGCTTTAAGGACTCTATTGAAGTCGCAGACAATGCATTACGCTCGTTTTAGGTTGAAAAAGCCCGAAATATATATATATATATATATATATTTTTTTTTACTGGTTCAATTAATCTTCGATTTTAATCAATTTATTCTTTACTTTATCAAGTCCGTAGACCAGAAGTATTATTTAGTTTATAATATAATAATAACATCATCATATCCTTTCATTTGTTGAGCATTTCAATACTTGTGCGAAGGAATACATCACATCAGACTCCACTTTAGCGCTGATGGGTAGCTTGGGTTGCTGAGCACTGCCGACTACCAAGGCTGCTGCATTGATCCCTTCTAGCTGTCTTTAATCTTGTTCTTGAGTGTTTATACATTTTCATGATAAACTCTGCCATTGCTTCC
>JAJLUK010000094.1:0-32971 GCA_030570055.1 Blastobotrys chiropterorum
ATATATATATATATAATTAGCTTTTTATAATTAGCTTTTTATAATATATATGTATCTAAAAAGGGAGATTATTTATTTTTAAAGGTGATATATATAATTATATATTTATAAGTAGATTATATTATAATATAGGGTATGTGTCTGAGTGGTTTAAAGTGTAACTCTTGAGTAGTTATGTATGTTTTCATACCGTAAGTTCGAATCTTACCGTACCCGTAAAAATTAATTAGTCTTTATAGTTTAGGGGTAAAACATAGTACTGTTAATACTAATTGATCAGTTCGAATCTGATTAAAGACTAGTATAAAATAAACCACATAGTGGAATGATTTTCTCTTTGGGATCTATATTAGTATAATATGATAAATGTTCATAAATCTAAAATTTAGATTATCTTAATAATAATCAGAAATCAAAGATTTCTGGTTAAGGAATTATTAATTCCTAATTATCTTATAAAATGATTTCTTTGGGGATAAATCAGCCTCTAGAGGTAATTGATTATCTTGTTTTATGAGGTATAGCCCGTTTTAAGGGTTATTATATTATGATATATAATATGTCTCAATATATAAATCGACTCCCTTTGGGAGAGATTTCCTGGTTAAACCAGGTTATCTTTTGTAGAGGTATATTTGAGTAAAAAATAAATAAAATGTATATAATAAATATATTAGGTTTAGGTCCTACAGATTTATTAATAGATATATTTTATATTGCAACAATATTTTGTGGTATATCAATATTAATACATAAAAATGCAGTAGTAAGTATAATATATTTTATGTTAGTATATGTAACAAGTAGTTTATATTTATATTATATAGGTTTTAGTGGAATGCCATTATTAATAATATTAATATATGTAGGAGCAATAGCAATATTATTCTTATTTATATTAACATTAATAAATGTTAAAGAACAAGAAGAACAAAATAAATATAATAGTAGTAATAATATAATTATATTTGTAAATTTATTTATAATATTTATATTATATACATATAATTATTGTAAAGATTTATTAGTTGGTTCACAATTATATAATATATTAGATAGAATTATATATAGTTTAGGTTCAGGTAACCAAGATTATACTTCTAGTGATTATTCTTTATATTGAAATGTACCTGTATTAGATTATCCTATATCTTCTACAACTGAAGTTTTAATTATAGGACAAAGTTTATATACTACATATGGTATATTATTATTATTATTAGGTATTATATTAGTATTATCAATTATAGCTGCTATAGCTATATTATATACAAGACCTTCAGTTCGTACTTAATAGTTAATATGGCCGGGCTTCATCGGTTATATTAATCCCCCTTTGGGGAGATTAATATAAATTATTAACTCTTGTAAGGGTTGCTTTATAAAATATCTTCTAAATATAATTTTCTCTTTTAAAAGAGAAATAAGTCATAAATATAATTAGTAAAAATACTAATTATTCGGCACTCCGGGACCTACGGTCCCGGGGGATTTTAGAATATTTATGTTCCCTACGGGGTTATAATAATCAAATATATATAATATCCATTTGGACTTATAGTCTTGAGGGTATTATATAAATTTACTATACAATTTTCCTTTTCAGGAAATATTAATATGTAATATGAATATTAAATTAGGTATTATCCAATATATATTATATAATATATATATATTCAGAAATCTAAGGTTTCTGGTTCAGGTATTAATATATAAATTCTTGATTATTTAATTATAATAATAAGTAATAATTAATGTATATATAATTATATATATATAATAATATGAAATATATGATATTAGATTTTATAGAAGTATTATTATTTTTAGTATGTATATTATTTAGTGTTGCATTTTTAACAGTAGCAGAACGTAAAACGTTAGGTTATATGCAAAGAAGAATAGGTCCTAATATCGTAGGTCAACCAAAAATATAAACATTATACATTAAATCAAACAAAAAGACATTTTCATGCATTTAGCAATTTTAAAAATATAAATTCAGATCAAGAAGCTATAAAAGACTTGTACAAAGATAGAAAAATGGCTGTAAAATCTTTAGATCTAGAAGTTATTTCTACATGTCACAACTTATTAGATACAAAAGAGAAAAGTTCGTTTTTCTCTAAATGAAAGAAAAAAGGAGGTATTTATGTATTTAAATATAAATATGATCCATTTGTATATTATATAGGTAGAGCTAAACATTTTGATTTTAGATTAAAATCTCATATGAAAAACAAATTAAATGATAGATTTCATTTGTTTGCTAATTTAGTAGGTTGAGATAAGTTTGAATATTCTATAATAGAAGAATGTCCTTTAGATATTCAACAAGAAAGAGAAAACTTTTATTTACAGAAATATTATCCTTTATTAAATACAAACTTTATTAGTAATTATAATGATACTAAAGTATTTGAATCTTTATATGATAAATTGAAAAATAAACAAACAGATTTAGAAACTAGTGATTTATTTGGTAGTATAGAAGTATATTTATATAAATATGTAAATAATAAATTAGATCCAAATTATGTATTATATAATAGTATGGCAGATTTAAGTAAAGAATTAGGAACATCTAGAAGAACTATTAGAAAATATATAAATACAAATGTACCTTATAAAGGATATTTATTTTATAATAAAAAAGTTTTAGATCTTTATAATTATGAGAAGTTAATAGAAGAATCTATAATTGGTTTAAATTTAAATCATAATTTGCCTAAAAAAGTCTGAGTTTATTCTTTAGATGAAAATAAGGAAGTAAATAAACAGGTTTATGATTCAAGAGAAAAATTAGCTAAAGCATTAAATGTTAGTATATTATTAGTTAGAAGTCATATAGATAATTGAAAAGTAGGAGGATTAAATGGTTATTATTTATTCAATAAGGAATTAGATAATAAGGATATTAATAAACTAGTAAACTTTTCAATGCTAGAGAAGAAATCTAGTTATATCATATGAGCATATAATGCGGAAACTTTAGAACTAATAACAGGTAAACCATTTAATAGTGTACATAAAGCTGGTGAATATTTTAGTGTAGATTATAGAACTATTATATATAATTTATATACTTTTGTAGCTACTAAAAAGAATGAAATTTTAGTTTATTTTGTTTCTGAAGAGTTAACAAAAGAGAAGAAAGACTCATTATTAAATAATATATATCGTTCTAAGACAGAAAGAAAAGATATATGAGTATATAAAAATATTAATAATAGATTAGTATTATTAAATGATAATGAACCTTCTTTTCCATCAAAAGTTAAAGCATCAAAATATTTAAATATGAGTCATAAAACAATAAGTAGATATTTAGATACTAATAAACCATATAAAGATCTATATTTTTATAGTAGAAAGATCGATTAATTATTCTTTTTCTTTGTATAATTGATTTAGTGTATAATGTATATATAGAGAAGAATTAAGAACTTTTCTCTGGCCTCAGTGAAAGTAAACCTTTTGCTATAAACCATCAAATTGCGGGGAATCCTTAAAGCTATTTCAACTAAGCAAATATGGTAACATATTGTGGCACAGGTAATGACTCGTGGTAAAGTAAAATCGAAATAGATGTACGAAAGGAAATAGGATATCTGCAGCCAAGTTCCATATTAATTATGGAATGCAGTTCATCGACTAAATGGTGGTTGGTATTTATATTTATAAATGCTTAAGATATAGTCAAACCCTACTTGAAAGAGTACAGGATAATATTTGTATTATGTGAGACAGGATATATTCCTCTTTATTAATATATATATATTATCTGTTAAATGGATAATTAATGATTACAAATTAATTATTTAGGGAGAAGTCTTCTAACTTAGCCTGTATATTTATTAAATATTGGCTTAAAGAAGAGATTTGTACTATGGTATGTTACAAGCATTTGCAGATGCAGTAAAATTATTAATAAAGGAGATAATAATACCAAAAGAATCAAATAAAGCTATATTAATAATAGCACCAATGATAACATTAATAACAGGATTATTAGGATGATTAGTTATTCCAGTAGGTCCATCATTAACATTAGCTAATTTAGATAATGGATTATTATATTCATTAGCTATAGGAAGTATAGGTATATTTGGTACATTATTATCAGGATGAAGTAGTAATAGTAAATATGCATTTTTAGGAACAATTAGATCAACAGCTCAAATGATTAGTTATGAATTAATATTAACTACTATATATATAATATGTATAATGGTTATAGGTACATTAAATATGACATTATTTATAGAATATCAACGTGCTATATGATTATTTATACCATTATTCCCATTATTTATAATATTCTTTATAAGTACTATAGCTGAAACTAATAGACCTCCTTTTGATTTAGTAGAAGCTGAAAGTGAATTAGTTGCTGGATTCTTTACAGAATATAGTGGTAGTCCATTCGTTTTCTTCTTCTTAGCAGAATATAGTAATATAATATTAATGTGTTCAGCTACAACTATTTTATTTTTAGGTGGTTATTTATATTTACCATATGTAAATATATTATTATCATTAGTTTCTCAATATTCTTTATTATATTATATATTAGAAGGTTTATTATATGGTTCTCATTTAGCTATTAAATTAATCATATTAATGTTTACATTTATATGAGTTCGTGCTAGTTTCCCTAGATTCACTTATGATAATTTAATACACTTATGTTGATTAATATTATTACCATTATTATTCGGTTTTGTTTTAATCGTTCCTATTATATTATATGTTTATAATGGTTTACCATTAGTATAATATAATTAGATTGTCCTTCATTTAATATGAATTAAATTCCTTTGGATATTAGTTCCTTATGGAATATATTAACTATTCTATTTATATTATTATAAGTATATTATACTTAATATAATATTATCCCGGCAAAGCCGGGTTTATATAACCTTGCTTTGCAAGGCCATACTATCCCCTTTTATATTATTATTATAACCTCTTAAAAGGTTAATTATTGTATTCTTTTACAAGAATGTCTTATAATATTACTTTATTAATTATAAATAAACCTTTAACTTAATGGTAGAGTGTTAACTTGATAAGTTAATTTGTATTGGTTCAATCCCAATAAGGTTTAACTTTAAAGTCTTATATATAATTCTAATATTTAATATTAATACCTTCTTGGTATTATGATTCCGAGTATAATATTTATAAGTAAGGTAGTATTATTATTACTAGGAAAATATATATATTAATATTATAAAAGGTTATTCTAAGGGAATAATCAAGAATTTATATTCCTGAACCAGAAATATTTGATTTCTGATTATGTTCTAATAGTTTAATAGGTAAAACATGAATCTTCTAAATTCATTATCGAGGTTCAATTCCTCGTTAGAATAATTCCCATATAGTAATATATATATATTATAAGTAGTATATATAATCATATAATCTGAAATTAATAATTTCAGATTCAGATATCAAATATCTTTGATGCTTTCTTCGAAGGTTTAGTATAAAATATTTGTAAGTCTTGATTTTTATTGGATAGATTACGGTTGTTGGTTTCCGTGTTGAGCTGTAAACTCAATGGTTAAGTCCGTCATAAGTTCGATTCTTATTCTATTCAATTTTTATTAAAAAGAACCCCCATTGGGGGTTCTACTTGGTAAGATAGTCTCTCTATGATTATCTTGTTATATATTCTTTTTGGTGGCGCCACTTTGCGGCATTACTTTCGTTATTGTATTGTGAGGATAGTTATAATTTAGGGGTTATAATTATATTAAATATTAATATTAGGTATGAAGGACTCGAACCACCACTGTTTTACGTGTAAAGTAAATGCTTTACCAATTAAGCTAATACCTATTATATTACTTATATTTTAATATCAGATGTGATAGATTCGAACTATCTAAATCCTCCACCCAAAGAAGGCACCTAACCATTCGGTATACATCTGAATAAATACCCGCGTAGTGGTATATTAATATAAAGGGATTTAAATAGGAAATTAATTTCTCTTTATAAGATTTATGAAAAAAGTCATCCTTTAAAATTTATATTATCTTCCTATATTTTATATATAGTACCATTAATTAGTTTATATTAAATTATTACCTTTAAATAAATAATTAGGGAAATTAATATATACATTTCTACTTATAGAAATTTATACAATAATTAAGATATTGTATAAGTAATATATATAAATATATATATAAATAATGAAGATATATCAAAGATCTTTGAATTTGAAGTTATTTATATTATATAATCTGGTTTAGGAATTAATTATTTAATAATTATATGCAACATAGTGTAATCGGCTATCACGTTAGACTCATGATCTTGAAATATGCGTTCAAATCGCATTGTTGCTATTTATAAATATAAATTTAAACTTGATTTAATTGAGTAATATTAATGGGTATAGTAAATTAACAAGAGAAGGCAGATTTGAACTACCAATAGAAGATTTGAAGTCAACTGCATTACCAATTATACTATTCTCTTATTATTACTTATATTTATAATATCCTAATTATATAAATAATATGGGAAGTAGAAAAATGAAATAAAGTATAAAGAATAATAAATAAAATAAATGTTAATAGGATTATGAATAATAGTGTTATTATTTATATCATTAATAGTAGTATATAATGTAAGAATATATGAAGGTAAATCATCAACAGTAGATATAAAACGTGGTGCTTTATTTGTAAGTATAGGTATGTTATATGTAGTATTATATTGATGATATATATATAGTAATAATGGAGGATTTGAATTAGTAGAATCAGTAAATACATTATTAGTAGGTATAGATAGTGTATCATTATATTTTGTAGTATTAATAGGATTAATAATACCATTATGTATATTAGGTAATTGAAATAGTATAAAAGTGAATATAGGATTATATAATATAATTATAATAATATTAGGTATATTATTATTAATAAATTTTATATGTATAGATATATTATCATTTTATATATTATTTGAAAGTACATTAATACCATTATTTATATTAATAGGTATATATGGTGCAGAAAATAAAGAGAAAGCTGCATATTATGTATTAATATATACATTAGTAAGTTCATTATTTATGTTAGTATCAATATGTGTAACAACATATATATTAAATACAACATCATATTTAGTATATACACAATATGTATTATCATTAGATATACAAGTATTATTATGATTAGGTATAATGATAGCTATAATGGTTAAAACACCATTATATCCATTACATATATGATTACCAGTTGTTCATTCAGAATCACCATTAGGAGGTAGTATGATATTAGCAAGTATTGTATTAAAATTAACAATATATTTAATAATACGTTGAATGTTACCATTCTTATCAGAAGCATCAATATTATATTATCCTACAGTTTATGTAATATGTATATTAACTATAATTATAACAAGTTTAATAACTATTGTTCAAGTTGATTTAAAAGTTATTATAGCTTATAGTTCTGTATCTCATATGGCTGTTTGTATTATAGGTGTATTTGCTAATAATATAATAGGTATAGAAGGTTCATATATATTAGCATTAGCTCATGGATTTATATCACCTGGATTATTTATTGCTGTTGGAGGTATATTATATGATAGATATCATACTAGAATATTATTATATTATAATGGTTTATTATCATATATGCCTATATTTAGTTTATACTTTATAGTATTATCATTCGCTAATATTGGTACTCCATTATCTGCTAACTTCGTTGGAGAATTCTTAAGTTTATATGGTGGATTCGGTAGATCTCCTATATTTATTAGTATAGCTACTTTAAGTGTATTCTTATCAGCTGTATATCAATTTAAATTAACAAGTAGAATTACAGGTGGTATACCTTCTAAATATACTAAAATAACTAAAGATGTAACTAATAGAGAATCTATATTATTATTATCTACTATTTTACCTACTTTATTTATAGGTATATACCCTAACTTTATATTAAACACATTATATACTAGTGTTTCTAATGTATTATATATATTCTAATATATATATATATAAAGTTATAATTCTAATAAAGTTAGATTATTATAATCCATCCCAGAAGGGATAATTATAAATTATTTACTATTCTTTATATAAAATATATTAGTAGTTATATAGAATTGTAGCTTAATCGGTAAAGCACCTTACTCATAATTTCACCGAGAAATTTTTAGTCAAAAAGTTAGCAATATAAATATATATTTAATATACTATATTAAATATAGTTCAATTGTTAAAGACTGCCCTGTCAAAAGGGATTTTGACTAGTGAATAATATATAATTTTACATTATATGTAATATAGTTATATATTATAAACTAATTATAATCTATAATACAGGGAATAAAAACATCTATACTATATTATTCTTCTATACTATATTGGTATAGAATATTATACTATATTGGTATATAATATTATACTATTTTGATATAGAATATTATACTATTTTGATATAGAATATTATACTATTTTGATATACTATTTAAGTATAGAATATATAATAAATATAGTTTATATATATAAGTAGTAATTATAATTAAAGAATCATAGCTTAATGGTAAAGCACCTCGCTCATAACGAGTATTATCTGAGTTCGAATCTCTGTGATTCTAAATTAAACTTAAGTTTAATTTCTGTATAGAGTATACGGGGGGGGTTGAGACTTATCAGAGTTCAAGTCTCTGCGATTCTATCCTTATCTATCAATCTGGTGAAATTGGTAACCACGGCTCACTTAAAATGAGCTGCTTACAGCTTAAAGGTTCAAGTCCTTTGATTGATATTTATATAACTAGAAATCTAAAATTTCTAGTTCAGGTATTTATAATTTATTCCCGAAGGGGAACAAATAACCCCGCAAAGCGGGCCATTTATTATTATATAATATAGCATAATCAGAAATCAAATATTTCTGGTTTAGGAATATAATATTCCTGATTATTTTATATTCAGAGATCTTTGATCTCTGGTAATTTATATATGGTTAATAAATCATTAACTTATTATGATAAACTCTTTGTAAAGATCAATACTATTTAGGATATTAATTCTAAATTGTCTGTATTATATATTTCTTTGGTTAATTATTACACACTCTATAGGAGTTGAACCTATATTTATAATGCCGTAAATTATTATTTTGCCTATTAAATTAAGAGTGTATATTTATGATTGATGGGAATTGAACCCATAAATATATAAGACCTAAACTTATTGCGTTTACCTATTTTCGCCACAATCAATAAGTAGATTACCCCTTTGGGTAATAAATTTATTCTAAATATTCTTTATTATAAAATATTTCATTTTATATAGTATGAATTTTCTTCCAAGGGTTATTTAGGTATATTAAATATAGTTAATTATATAGTTTAATAATAATATATAATATAATCTGATTTTATCATATTATTTAATCTTCCTGGAGGAAAAACGTAATTCCCATTCCTCAAAGTTGATCCCGCCTAATAGCGGGGTTTATATAGCAGGATTCAGGGTGATAACAGAGACTTGAACTCTGATGATATGTACCACAAACATATGTTTTAACCGATTAAACTATAATCACCTAGTTAATAATATGGGCCTGGCAAAGCCAGTTTATATAATCTCAGAAGGAAATTATATAGATAAATTTGGAGATAATTGGAATTGAACCAATGTATTTGATATGCAAAATCAATATTTTACCTGCTAAATTATATCCCCTAAATATTAATCATTAATTATATTAAATAATCAGGTATTTATATATTAATACCTGAACCATAAATCATATATTTATGATTATATTTTAGAATAATAATATTAATACCTGAATATTATTACTTATATAAGTAATATAGGTATTATATAATATTAATTATGATCTCATAGTCAAATGGTTATGACCCTTTACCTTCAATTAAGTAGTGCTGGTTCGAATCCAGCTGAGATTATATATTATATATATATGAAAGTCTTTATAAAAATATAATCATATAGATATATAGAAATAATTAAAATATTTAGGAATTAATAATTCCTGATTTCCCAAAGGGGAAATTAAGTATAATTGAAAAATTAAATATGATTAATATAATATTTATTTATATAAATAAACTTTATTTATAGAGAAATATATACATATAAAAAAGCTTATATATATATAATATATACCCTTTAGGGTTTTATTTATTCGGCTTTGCCGGGTATATTTTATATTTCCTCTATGGTAAATATATAACTATGTTTTAAATATTTAGTATTGTTTATAATATATTTAGAGTTAAATATATTATAAAATAGATATATTATTTCTTTGTAGGAAATTCTTTCTTTTCTAGGGAATATTAGATATATATATTAATGCAAAGTATCGGACTCGAACCAATATATATCGATTACAAAACGACAGTTTTACCAATTAAACCAACTCAGCTTATTTATTCATATATGAATATATTGTTATTACTACTTTTAAAAGTAGTATAGATTAAAATATATTTAAGAATAAAATATAGATTTCTTATAGAAAATTTCTTATTTTAAGATTAAATTTTATCTATTTTTGTAGATTTTAAATAATCATATATAAGATTTAGTTAATACTAATTAAATCCCCCCCTTCGGGGGGATTTATTCTAGTTATACTTAAAATATTATATATAAAATGATCTGTATCGTTGTTTTGTAACGACAATATAATGACGTAGGGTCGCGTCATAGAAATATAAATTTCTTATAGTATATTAATAAAAACTAATTATAATAATATAAAATATTATGATAGTTATTATAATAATTAGTAATAATAGAAATTAAAAATGCCAATACGTAAAAATAATGAATTTTTAAGTTTAGTAAATGGTTATGTAATAGATTCACCTCAACCAAGTAATATAAATTACTGATGAAATTTAGGATCATTATTAGCATTATGTTTAGTAATACAAATATTAACTGGAGTATTTTTAGCAATGCATTATAGTTCGAATATAGAATTAGCATTCTTATCAGTTGAGCATATTATGCGTGATGTTAATTATGGATGAGCTATAAGATATTGTCATGCAAATGGAGCATCATTCTTCTTTATATTTGTATATATGCATATGGCTAGAGGAATATATTATGGATCATATAGAGCACCACGTAGTATGGTATGATATATAGGAGTAATAATATTCTTATTAATGATAATAACAGGGTTCTTAGGATATTGTTTAGTATACGGACAGATGTCACATTGAGGTGCAACAGTTATAACTAATTTAGTAACAGCTGTACCAGTAATAGGACAAAGTATAGCAGAATTTATATGAGGAAGTAGTTCAGTAAGTAATCCAACAATACAACGTTTCTTTAGTTTACATTATTTATTACCATTTATATTAGCAGCATTAAGTATAATGCATATAATGGCAAAAGAATTACATGGAAGTAATAATCCATTAGGTATAACAAGTAATATAGATGCAATACCAATGCATCCATATTTTATGTTTAAAGATTTAATAACAATATTTGTATTCTTATTAGTATATTCAACAATGGTATTCTATTTCCCTAATGCATTAGGTGATGTAGAAAATTATATAGAAGGAAATCCATTAGTAACACCAGCTGCTATAGTACCAGAATTCTATTTATTACCATTCTATGCAATATTAAGAAGTATACCATCTAAATTATTAGGAGTTATAACAATGTTAGCTGCTATATTAATATTATTAGCATTACCAGTGTTAGATAGATCAATAATAAGAGGTAATACATTTAGAGTAATATCTAAATTCTTCTATTTCATATTTATATGTAACTTTATATTATTAGGTGCTATAGGTGCACAACATATTGAAGTACCATTTGTATTAATAGGACAAATAGCTACAGTATTATATTTTGGACATTTCTTAGTATTTATACCTGTAATAAGTATATTAGAAAACACATTATTCTATATAGCAAGTACTAATAAAGAAGTACGTTAATATATAATAATTAATATATTAAGAGAAATATTTCTTAATAATCATTAACTATTCTTCCTCTTTTGGTATTATATATACGAGGAAAATTATTATAATTATAAATACTTTAAACATATATATGTTTAAGGTATAAATGAAAATAAATAAAGATATGTTATTAATAGGAATAATAGTATTATTACTTTATAGTTCATATAATAAAATACAATGAGACGAACTTAAAAATATATACCGTATAGCAGGTATAATAGTATTATATAGTATAATAATATTATATAATAGTACAGATATAATATATATAGGAAAATCAATGGTATTATTTAATGATTTAATAGTTATAACACCATATACTATATATATAAAAATATTAATATTAGTATTAACAATATTATATATAATAGCTAATAATGAGTATATGAAATTAAAATTAAGTCCATATTCATTAAATTATGAAGGTGGAGCATTTATAATATTAATATTATTTAATGTATTAGGAATGTGTATATTCATAGAATCATATAATTTAATATTAATATATATAGCTATAGAATTACAAAGTTATAGTATATATATAATAACAAGTAGATTTAATAATTCATATTATGCAAGTAAATCAGGATTAATATATTTCTTATTAGGTAGTTTAGCATCTATATTAATATTATTTGGATTAGTTATATTATATAGTGTTACAGGATTAACTAATTTATATGATATAAGTACATATATAAATACATATGATATAGAATCTAATAAATTATTATTAGGATATATGTTAATGTTAATTGGATTATTATTTAAAATAGGAGTAGCACCATTCCATAATTGATTAATAAATATATATGTAAATGTACCAACAATAGTAACATTCTGAATAAGTATAGTTACTAAAATAAGTATATTAACATTTATATATACATTATTACATAATACACCTTATATATATACATATACAGATACTATAAATATAATATATATATTAAGTATTATATCAGTATTAAGTATGAGTATAGGTGGTATAGGTGGTGTAAGTCAAATTAATATAAAAAGAGTTATAGCTTATAGTGGTTTAGCTAATTCAGGATATATGTTATATGCAATAATAGCTAATAATCAGTTAACATTACAAGCATATATATTTAATATATCACAATATAGTTTAACACATGTAAATTGATTCTTAATATTAATTATAACTATAGTATATAAAGCATTATATAATAAATTAAATGATAAAAATGAAATGTCATATTTCCCACAATTAAATACTATATTTGGTTATGTTGTAATGAATCCATATATGTCATTTAGTTATGTTGTAACATTATCTTCATTAATTGGTATACCTCCTTTATTAGGATTCTATGGTAAATATTATATGATAATATCTGGTATGTATAGTGGATATTTATATAGTACTATAGTATTAATAATTGTGAGTGGTATAACAACATATTATTATTCATATGTTATAAATTTATTAACATTTAGAGTATTTAATAATCGTAGTATAATTAAATTATATAGTTCACAATATAATAATACTCGTAATCAAATTGTAGTATTATCATATGGTATATGTTATGTAATAGCTTTAATTACATTTGCTACATTATTCCCATTATTATTATTAGATATATATACAAATGGTTCTACTATATTAGATTTCTATCAATATACAATATAAATGTTTAATAATAATACTTTATATATATATTTTATATTAATCCCTATTGTTAGTGTTGTTTTATTAGTTGTTAATATATTATTATCTACTAGTAACACTTATAGTGAAAAAACAGGACCATTCGAATGTGGATTAAGTAGTTTTAATCAAACTCGTTTAGCTTTTAATGTTTCATTTATATTAGTTGCTATATTATTCTTACCTTTTGATTTAGAATTATCTAGTATTTTACCTTATAGTTTAAATATGTATTTTACTAATTCTTATGGTTTATCTATATTAATATTATTTATTATAATATTAGGTATAGGTTTTATATATGAAATTAATACTAATGCTATTTATATAACTAAAAATCATACTAAAGCTCCTCATACTATACATTATGATAATTAATAATTCCCATAAAATGGGTATTTAATTATAAAGTAGTATAATTAGATATTATATATTTCTAATTAAAATGAAAACAGTTTTCTATGAAGCTAATATAAACTCTCTTTTTGGATATCCCATAATGTGGAGTATTTAACTATTCTCTTTTTATTATATATCTGGACCCCTTAGAGATAAAATTACCCTCAGTATGAATTATTTTATAAAATGAGGCTTATATTAGATATAATAAATATATAGTAATTTACTCATATAAGTATAAGGTACTGTGTTTAATGGTTAAACCGTGTGATTGCAAATCACGCTACATGAGTTCGATTCTCATCAGTACTTAAATAAAAAATATAAAAGTAGTCTACGACTTAAAGTTATGTAAAAATTAAAATAAAAAATAGATAGACCATGAATATATATAATCAAAGATTAATAATACCAGATAAGAATTATCCTTTTTGGATTACCCATAGGGGTAAAATTCTAATTTAGATAAGTTTTAATTAATTAAAATTTTATACTGGTGAATCTAAATTATTTAATGATATGGATAAAAATTAATAATTAATATGCAAATAGTATTAGCAGGTAAATATATAGGTGCTGGAATAGCAACAATAGGATTATTAGGAGCAGGAATAGGAATAGCATTAGTATTCAGTGCATTAATAAATGGTACATCACGTAACCCTTCAATAAGAAGTACATTATTCACATATGCTATATTAGGATTCGCATTATCAGAAGCTACAGGATTATTCTGTTTAATGATATCATTCTTATTATTATATGCAGTATAATAATTAGTAATTTTCCTCAAGAAATCATATAAATATTATA
This sequence comes from Blastobotrys chiropterorum, assembly GCA_030570055.1. Taxonomy (NCBI): domain Eukaryota; kingdom Fungi; phylum Ascomycota; class Dipodascomycetes; order Dipodascales; family Trichomonascaceae; genus Blastobotrys; species Blastobotrys chiropterorum. The sequence goes on from JAJLUK010000094.1 coordinate 14,924, forward strand.
TCAAAATATTTCGATATAATATTTAATCCCTAAAAGGGATTAATATCTTCTAAATTAATTTATAGAAGAAGTAATCAGGAATTAATAATTCCTAATTCAGAAATATAAGGTTTCTGATTATCTTTACTTTCCTTAATATATAATTTATACAAAGATAGATTAAGTTATAAATGATATATTTATAATATATTAATATTTTAAAATAATCATAAATCAAAGATTTATGGTTCAGGTATTTATATATAAATACCTGATTATTTATGTAGGTAGATTTGTATGTATCTAAGAGTTATATTTCCTATGTAGCCGGGTTATCTATTTTAAAGAGTTAATTACTTAATTAACAAGGTAGTTTTTTCTATAAAGATTGCCTATCCTATCTTACTTGGGATATAATCAGGGTTTCCTAAGGGGAGAAATATATTATTAATCAATTAAATGTAATATAATTTTATGGAATTATATTAATATTATATAAAATATATGGAATAAATAAAAATTATGAAGAGAAGATCATATAAATTATCAAGTATAGAAATATTGAAAAAATTATTAAAAAATGGAGTATTAAAAGAGTATAATAAAGTATTAAATATAAAACAGAATACAATATCTAAATTAGATAATATGAAATTAAATAATTATCATAAAACACCACATCGTGGATCAATAAATTCATATTATGATTATAGTAATAGAATATATAAATGAAATAATAACTCATTAATAAATAATTATAATATAGATAATATAGTTAAAAGATGATTTAAATGAGTATTTAGTAGTAATAAGAAATTTAATAAATTAGGAGGTAAATTAAATTCAGATGATATAGTATATACTAAAATATATAGTAGTGAACCATTATTTTTACATACAAATGATTCATTAAATATATATATACGTATATTATTACCTAAAAAAGTTGGATCATCTAATAAATTAAATTCAAATTATTATAATAATATAATTAGTTCATTAATATATAATGATAATCCAACATCAATAAATAATATAAATAGTTCATTATCATCTAATTATATATCTATAATTAATATATTAAGTAAAATATATGGTAAAAAAGTAAATATAATACCTATAGCTATAAAAGATGGAGGTATGAGTGAATTTATAGTAGGTAATAAAACAATATATTCACCAGAACGTAGAACAGAAATAACAATAAATAAATTAAATAAATATATAGTATCAAAATCTAATATAATAAAAAATAGTTATATAAATAAAAAAACATTATATAATATATTATATTATAGTTATATTAATAATATAATTGATCAAAAATCAAATGATCATTTAAATGATTCATATTGATTAGATATTATGACTATATTGCCTAATTTAAGTAATCGTTATGTTACTGGTTATAATTTATATTATGCTGGTAAATTACCTAAAGCGGATAGTAGTGCTAGAACTATAAAACGTAATACTATGATAGGTACATTCCAAAATAGTAATACTATATCAGATACAATATATACATATAATAATAATGGTTTAGCAAGTACTAAAGCTACTATAGCTCAATTATAATAAATAATTTTATCCTCTAGATAACTAAATAATACTTTGGGATTATTTACGAAATTATATGTATATTAGTTTAATATAATATATACTAAGTTTTATCCATTTATGATAAATTAACTATTCTAATATAATTATATATTATAAAATTTATATAAGTAGTATATATTAATATATAATACGAAATATTATAGTTATAGTTATTTATATTTAAATACTTAATTATTATACGGTTATAGGTTAATTGGTAGACCTTGTGATTTCCACTCATACTGTATCCGTTCGAGTCGGATTAACCGTAGTTAGGAGAATAATAAATATTAAATAAACTGATAATATAGTTTTGTCTATAGGTTACCTCTATTATGGGTTATTCAGATTATTTAATATGGTTCATCTAATACATATACAATAGATTATATATATATAAAATATTTAATAGTAGAAAAAATAAGAAAAAAATGAGATTATTTGATTATATAATAAATATAAGTTTAAATGATGTACCTACACCATGAGGTATAAATTTCCAAGATAGTGCATCACCAATAGCAGAAGGAATAGGAGAATTACATGATGAGATAATGTTTTATATGATAATAGTATTATGTTTAGTAACATATATATTATTTAGTATATTTACAGGTGCAGGACGTCATGTATTTGCATATAAATATTTAATACATGGAGCAACATTAGAAGTAATATGAACAATATTCCCAGCTATAATATTAATATTAATAGCATTCCCATCATTTGTATTATTATATTTAAGTGATGATGTAGTTAATCCAGCTATGACAATTAAAGCTATAGGTAACCAATGATATTGAGTATATGAATATAGTGACTTTATAAATGATACAGGTGAAACAATTGAATTAGAATCATATGTAGTACCTGATGATTTATTAGAAGTTGGACAATTACGTTTATTAGATGTTGATAATAGAATAGTTTGTCCTATAGATACTCATATACGTTTCATAGTTACAAGTAATGATGTAATACATTCATTTACTGTACCTAGTTTAGGTATAAAAGTTGATGGTACTCCTGGTAGATTAAACCAAATAAGTACTATAATACAACGTGAAGGTGTATATTATGGTCAGTGTAGTGAGTTATGTGGTACAAATCACTATGCAATGCCTATAGTAGTAGAAGCAGTTAGTTTACCTAACTTCTTAGAATGATTAAACGAACAATAATTTATATTATAAATTACTCATATGGAAATTATTTCCTCTTCGGGAATATTATAATATAAGGATATTATATATATCTTTGAATGACTTCTTTTTAGGAATTGTTTAATCAACCTTAATTAAGGTAGTATTTACTATTCTTACATAATTATATCCCTAAATATCATTCAAGATATTTTATTATTTAATCCGTCCTATTAAAGATAATATTTAAAAGTAGACATATATAATATTAATAAATATAAAATCATAATCCTCAAAGGAGAAATTAAAGATTTATGGTTCAAGTATTATAAATTCTTAATTATTAAATTATATATTAGTAACATAAATATGATATGTAAATAAATAAAAAATATAAAATAGAGATATGACAAATATAAGAGATATAATAGGCCAAGGGCCTTATAATAAAGAAATAGTAAGTAAATTTAATAGAGGTATATTTCAATTACATCCATTCCATTTAGTTGAAGTATCACCATGACCAATATTTACTGCATTTACATTATTTGGATTAACATTTAATACAGTATTAATAATGCATGGATATATAGGATTACCATGAATAATAATAGCTAATATAATAGTATTAATATATTGTATAAGTTTATGAGTAAGAGATATAATAAGTGAAGCTAGTTATTTAGGTAATCATACATTAGCTGTAAGAAATGGTTTAAACTTAGGATATATATTATTTATAATAAGTGAAGCTATGTTCTTCTTAGGTATATTCTGAGCTTATGGACATTCAGCATTATCACCAGCTGTAGAATTAGGATCAGTATGACCACCTGTTAATATACAAGCTATAGGACCAGTTGAATTACCATTATTAAATACAATAATATTATTAGCTAGTGGTGCTACTATAACACATAGTCATCATTCATTAGTAGCTGGTTCATCAAAAAGAAATGCTGCTTTAATATCATTAGCTTTAACTTTATTATTAGCTATATTATTCACATTATGCCAATATATAGAATATATAAATAGTACATTTACTATATCTGATGGTGTATATGGTAGTACATTCTTCTTAGGTACTGGGTTCCACGGATTCCATATTATAGTAGGTATAATGTTCTTAAGTGTAGCATTATGAAGAATGTATGCTTATCATTTCACAGAAACTCACCACGTAGGATTTGAGAATACTATCTTGTTATGACACTTCTTGGATATCATCTGATTGTTCTTATTCGTATTCTTATACTGATGAGGATCATAAATGTATTTAAGGTATTTAACCTTAATAGATTAACTATTCTTATATAATATATATATATATTATATAAACTTTATGATAATGATTTATTATTTAAATATTTATAAGTAGATTATAATAATAATACCAAATGGGATTATATTAACTATAATATTTAATTAACTATTAATTAATAAATATACCCCTTAAGGGATATATTTATGATTATGAATTGTGGACTAATAGGTAAGTCGACCTGAATTTGAGTCAGGGTCATAAAAGTTCGAATCTTTTCAATTCAATTTTTCCTATGGAAATATCCCTGTTTGGTATAATTTATATATAAAGCCTTCCAAAGTAGATATTTTATATATAAATTACATCTGTTTTATAGGTTTATATATATATATGTTACTCTGTTTTGTGGAATTATATTCTTATATCATATGATTATTTAAAAGGGTATATTATAATATATATAAGGGTATATAGTTAAATTGGTATAACAATTGCCTTTTAAGCAATACAGTGTAGGTTCGAATCCTACTATACCTATTATAAAATTATCTTTTCCTCTGGGAAATTAGATAATCCCACCTAATGGCGTATTATATGATATAATTATATAATGAATATATGATTGTATAATGTTTTCTAGGAATTCTTTAACAGGATTCTCTATGTAGTAATAATTATCATTTTTTTTCTTGAAGGAAGTTTATCTATTCTTAAAAATATACGAATAAGATGAGAATCGAACTCACAGAATTTTTACATTCGACTATTTAGCAAATAGCTTACCTTACCAATGGAAACTTATTCATACGAATTAGACTTGACTCGAACAAGCATACATTTGCGTGACAAGCAAACACTTTACCTTAAGCTACTAATCCTTATATACTTATAATGATATATAATAATATCATAACCAGAAATCTTTGATTTCTGATTATATATAAAATAATTAAATATTTAGGAATTTATTTTTTACCATAATCTTCCTTAAAGGAAGATTCCCTCGGCTAATTTGGGTCATCTTATATTTAATATACCCAGTAAATGTGGGTTATATGTCCTTAACTGGAATTGAACCAATACAGCTAAATCTTCAGTTTAGTGCTCTACCATTTAAGCTATAAAGACAAAATAATATCTTGTTACTTATAAGATAAGATAAAAATATAAAAGTAGAATAAAATAAATCGTGAATATAAATAAATAAGAGAGTTTGATGTTGGCTCAGTGTAATTGCTATCTAGATACATAATACATGCGAACTGAACGCATATATAAATATAGAGATATAATAATATATGAGTAGTGTAATCGTGAGTATTGTACATAATATTGAACTATTGGGTTAGTTAAATACTAATAAAGGGTATATAATTATATATTATATATTATAATAAAGGGTAAATCCAAAGAGTACCGCTGATAGTCATAGTATGTATAGCATTAAGTAGTTGGTAATGTAATGATTATCAAGCTGAAGATGCTTAACTGTCTATAGAAGTAGGAATGGTCACGTTAAATTCGAAAGAATTTAATATTTATTAAATACAGCAGTAAGGAATATTTGTCAATGAGTGAAAGCTTGAACGAGTAATCTAGAAAAGTGGTATATACTATATATAAAGATATAATATTTCTAAATAGGAATATTAATATATGATTAATTTATTAATTATATATAATTATAGTATGATATATAGTAAATATAAAACTTTTAATATATATTTATAATGAATAATATATATGAGTAGTCCTAACAAATTAGCGTGCCAGCAGTTGCGGTAAAACGTAAAGGACAAGTAATACACATAATAGGTATAAAGAGTTAGCAATACTGATCAATATAATATATATTATATATTATATATAAATGATCTAGAATCTATAATTAAGTTATTATGAGGTATATGAGTAGCGGTTAAATGTGTAAATACATATACAACAACCAATTAAGAAGTAATATAACTAATACATAGATTGACGTTGAGTAACGAAACTTAGAGTATCGAATAGGACTAGTCAACCTATTAGTTCTAAGCGTAAACAATGTATACTAATATTTGTACAATTAAAGTATGGATATAAAGCTAATGCGCAAGTATATCACCAGGGGAGTACTTATTAATCGAAGAAACCCAAAACAATAGACGGTTTGAGTTTTAACAGTGGATTATGTAATTTAATTCGATATTACTCGATAAACCTTACCATTATTTGCATATTTAAATTATATTTAAATACATGTGCTACATAGCTGTTTTTAGCTCATACTGTAAAGTATTAGATTAAGTTCACTAATGAGCGCAATCTAGCTCTTATAAATCCTCTATATAGAGTCATATAAGATGATATAATACTATTGTATTATATATTAGCTAGAGTAAGACAAGTCTTCATGGCCACAATATAATGGGTAATACTACGTAATACAATATAATATACAAAGTCAAATAAAATAGCAATATTTTATAATATAGACATAATATATTATATATATTATATGTAATAAAACAATATATATAATATGGATAAATTTCTGTAACTCGAAATTTTGAAATAGGAATTGTTAGTAATGATGATTAGAATATCATCGTGAATGTTTTGCTCAAGCGTACTAATCGCTCATCATTCGGTTGAAGCTTGTAGTAGCCGACTCATTAATACTATAATATATATATATTTATATTGATATATATATGTATATATATTTACTATATGATAAGCACTATTAGTAACAATTGAAAAGTTGAAACACAGTTAGTGTAGATGAATCTGCACTGGGAAATTAAATACCTTAACTATCCCCTTTAATTAATTAAAATATGGTCCCCATAGGGGTTATATAAACCCGGCTTCGCCGAATCCATATTAATAATTTAAATTTTAAATTATTAATTATCTATAAGTATAGATAGTTAATATATATATATCTATATATATAGATAGATAGACTACATGAAAGTAGAAATAATAAAAAAAAATGTTATTAAGTAATATATTAATAATAATAGGTTTATTAGGATTTGTATATAATAGAAAAAGTATTATATTATTACTAATAAATATGGAAATAATGTTATTAGGAGCAACATTAAGTATATTAATTTGAAGTAATTATTTTAATGATAGCATAGGATTTATTTGAGCTGTAGCTATATTAATATTAGCAGGAGCAGAGAGTGCTATAGGATTAAGTTTATTAGTAAATTATTATAGAATAAGAGGTGATATAAATATAGATAATAATTAGATGATATTATTATTAATAGTATTACCTATAATAGGTAGTTTAATAAGTGGATTATTAGGTCGTTATATAGGATATGTAATAAGTAGACAAATAGCAACATTATCAATAATTATATCATGTTTATTATGTTATTATGTATATATAGATGTAATGATATATAATAATATATATAGTATAAATATAGGAAAATGAATATATGTAGAACATATAGAAATTGATTGAGGATTTATAATTGATGAATTAGCTGTAAGTTTATTAGTACCTATATTAACAGTAAGTAGTTTAGTACATATATATGCTAATAGTTATATGAGTCATGATCCACATCAAAGTAGATTCTTTAGTATATTAGCAATGTTTACTGGATTTATGGTAGTATTAGTAACAGGTAATAATTATATAGTAATGTTTTTAGGTTGAGAATTAATAGGTGTAGCATCATATTTATTAATTAGTTTCTGAAGTACAAGATTAGCTGCTGTTAAAAGTGGTTTATCAGCTTTATTAATGAATAAATTTGGAGATACATTTATAACAATAGGTTTATTTATATTATTATATACATTTGGTAGTTTAAATTATAGTACTATATATTCATTATCTGTATATATAAATACAGATATATTAAATATAATTATGATATTAATATTAATAGGTTGTGCAGCTAAAAGTGCACAATTAGGTTTACATAATTGATTATTAAATTCTATGGAGGGTCCTACACCTGTATCAGCATTATTACATGCAGCATGTTTAGTATGTGCTGGAGTATATTTATTATTACGTTCAAGTTATATATTAGAATATACACCATTAGTATTATTATATATATTATGATTAGGTGGATTAACAACAATAATAGCAGGTTTAATAGCAATAGTATCTAATGATTTAAAGAAAATAATAGCATTATCAACTATGAGTCAATTAGGATTAATGTTTGTAGCTATAGGTATATCAAATTATAATATAAGTTTATTCCATTTATTTAATCATGCTATGTTTAAAGCATTATTATTTATGAGTGCTGGTAGTATAATACATAGTGTAATATATGAAACACAAGATATACGTAATTATGGAGGATTAATTAAATGATTACCTGTAACATATGTATGTTTATTAATTGCTTCATTATCATTAATGGCTGTACCAGGATTAACAGGATTCTATTCTAAAGATATATTAATAGAATCAACATATGGTGTATATACTATATCAGGTTATATAGTTTATTGATTCTCTATAGTTTCAGCTACATTAACAACATTATATAGTATGAGATTAATATATTATGTATTCTATAATACACCTAATGCAAATAAATATACATATCATACAGTTCATGAATCAGATAATGTAATGTTATTCCCTATGGTTATATTAGCTATAGCTTCTATATTAGTAGGTTATATATTTAAAGATTTATATATAGGTTTAGGTTCACCATTTAATAGTTTATTTACTCATCCTGATAATTTATCTATTATAGATACTGAATTTAGTTTACCTACATATATTAAATTATTACCATTATTCTTAACTATTATATCAATTATAACTGTATTATTTATATATGAATATAATTATAAATTATTAACTGTTTATAATAATAAATATTTAAGATCATTATATAGATTTGTTAATAATAGATTTATGTTAGATCAAGTATTAAATAATATAATTATAAGATCTGCTATATCTTTAGGAATGCAATTTAATCATTATATAGATAAAGGTATATTACATATATTAGGTCCTACTGGTATATTTAATACTTTAAATATTATGAGTTATAAATTAATCTCATTATCTACTAATATTTATAATAATAATAATATCTCTAATAGTGAATCTTTAAATGGTGATTCAGAAGGAAACCGTGTTAATGGTATAAGTCGTACAGGTATAAGACATCATACAACTTATTTATTATCTGCTATATTATTTATATTATTAGCTTATAGTTTCAATACTTCTTTAATATTATTATTTATATTATTATTATTTATATAATATAATTCCAAACTAGAAATATAATTATTTCTAATTATTCAATATATATGAATAAATATTTACTATACTATATTATTATATATATACATAAATATACCTATATATAGTTATATTTATATTAAAAGTAGATGAATAATATATAATTATTAATAATTATATATATAAAACGAATAAAATTAAAACCTAAATTAAAGTTTAATGTATGTGTTTTAATATAAAATATATGGACAAAATATAATTATAATACAATTTCCTAATATATATATTAAAAGATAGTTTATTTTGATATAAATTATTATATATAATTTATAATATTAATAGGTAAAATAAATCAAATATAATCAAAATATTTCCTTATTTTCCCACTCCATGGGATTATTATTATATCTGATGTATCCTTTATGGGAATTTGATATATTAATATATCAAATAATAGGATATTCCTTTTGGTGGGATAATATTTGATGAGTAAAGTCTTTTATAGAAGATCAATATATAAATCATATTTATATATTAGAAATAAATAGTAAATTTGTCTTAATATGTCATATATAGAAAGATGATTATATAGTACAAATTGTAAGGACATAGCCATATTATATATAATATTCGCTGTATTCTCAGGATTAATAGGTACAGGATTAAGTATAATAATAAGATTAGAATTAGCTGGACCTAGTGCACAAATATTACAAAATAATGGACAAGTATTTAATGTAGTAGTTTCATTACATGCTATAATGATGATATTCTTCTTAATTATGCCTATGACAATGGGATTCTTTGGGAACTATTTAGTACCTCAAATGTTAGGTGCTGCTGATATGTCATTAGCTAGATTAAATAACTTAAGTTTCTGATTATTAGTACCTGCTTTATTATTAGCTGTATCTTCTGCTTTTATAGAATCAGGACCAGGTACAGGATGAACAGTATATCCCCCATTATCAAGTATACAAGCACATAGTGGACCAAGTGTAGATTTTGTAATATTCTCATTACATATATCAGGTATATCATCATTATTAGGATCTATAAACTTAATAGTTACTATAATGAATATGCGTACAAATGGTATGAGATATAGTCATATGACATTATTTACATGAGCTATATTAATAACAGGAGTATTATTATTATTATCATTACCTGTATTAGCATCAGGATTAACAATGCTATTAACTGATAGAAACTTTAATACAAGTTTCTTCGAATCAGCTGGAGGAGGAGATCCAATATTATACCAACACTTATTCTGAAAAATATAATACAATATTACTCTATTTTGTAGTATTATTTGCATTATTCCTCTACCGAAGGAGGTTATAAAAATCGGAAGATAAGACATGGTTTAGTGTAAACTAATATAAATAAATATATAAATATACCATGAAAACCTATAAATATAATTACCTAATTTTGTAGGTATGAATTTTAGGATTCTTAGTTTTGCTATAAATTTATTATTTGAACTTTTAGAAGGTAATAATAAAATGCAAAGCGATATCAGTGTAACGGTTAAATATAAATAGACCGTCAGTTATCTAAATGACTGCTACAGACTGGATCACTGATAGGTGGCTATAAAATAGTTGCTTAATGTACAGTCGAGCCCATCTAATTAATATTAGAGGGGAGGATTCTTCGGACATCCAGAGGTCATTGAAATATATAGCCTCTTAATATTGCTATATGCTGGGAAGACTTCTATAATATATAATTACTCCATATATTTAATATACATAGTAACAACATTATATATTTTTCTATATAGAAAAGAAGTTAATCAGCAGGTAATGTCTTTAATCAAAGACAGAACCTCAGAGACTTTACGCAATAATATTAATTATATTTCAGAACATACTAAAACACATATGAAACCTTTAAATGATGAACAATTAGGCCATTATTTAGCTGGATTAATAGATGGAGATGGTTATTTTGATCATAATGGTTATTTAGTTATAGCTTATGATATTAAAGATAAATCAGCTGCATATTGATTAAAATCAGCTATAGGGTTTGGAAATGTAAATAATATAAAAGGTAAAAAAGGTATAAAATTTATTGTTAGTAATTATAATGGTATAAAATACGTTATAGATTTAATAAATGGAAAAATAAGAATGGATCATAGATATGAACAAGTTATTAGAGCTATTAGAAACCCAGAAAATAAAGATATATATAGATATTTTTATGGTAAAGAATTTAATATTAATAGATCTAATGATTTTGATAATCATTGATTATGTGGATTTATTGATTCAGACGGTGGTTTCCAAATTAAACTAGTAAAACGTAGTAACAAAACAGAGTGTAGATTAGTTTTATCTATTGCTCAAAAGTACAAATATATATTAGAGGATATTAAGATATTTTTAGGAGGTGGTTATATAGGTGAAAGAAAACATTCAAATAATAAAGGTGAAACTATATATACTTATTATTATGAATCTTACACAAATAAAACTAATATTAATTTAATAAAATATCTTGATAAATATCATTTAATATCATATAAATATTTAAATTATACTTATTTTAGAAAAGCTTTTATAATTAAACAATCAGGTTCATATAAAGATAAATTAGATGAATTAGTCAGATTTAAAGAATGTATGAAATATAAATAATATAAGATCAAGTCCCATCAAGAATATAAACAAGTTCTTGTTTTAACTTTTTTAAGTTAAAGATTAGATAATAAATCCTTATAAGGATATCTATTTATCAGAAATATAACTGATATTTGGATTTTTATTTTCTGATCAAGATAATTGATATATATTAGTTATACCTGGATTTGGTATAGTATCACAAATAATATCAGCATATTCAAATAAACCAATATTTGGACAATTAGGAATGGTTTATGCTATGGCATCAATAGGATTCTTAGGATTCTGTGTATGATCACATCATATGTATGTAGTAGGATTAGATGTAGATTCACGTGCATATTTTACAGCAGCAACATTAATAATAGCTATACCAACAGGAGTAAAAATATTCTCATGATTAGCTAGTTTATATGGAGGATCATTAAGATTAACAACACCATTATTATATAGTATAGGATTTATAGGATTATTCACAATAGGAGGAGTAACTGGAGTAGTATTAGCTAATGCTAGTTTAGATATAGCATTCCATGATACATATTATGTAGTAGGACACTTTCACTATGTATTATCATTAGGAGCTGTATTCACAGTATTTGCTGGATATTATTATTGATCACCTAAAATATTAGGATTATATTATAATGAAATGTTAGGACAAATACAATTCTGAACATTATTTATAGGTGCTAATGTAACATTTATGCCACAACATTTCTTAGGAATGCAAGGAATGCCACGTAGAATACCAAGTTATCCAGATGCATTCTATGGATGAAATGCAGTATGTAGTTTTGGATCATTAATATCATTAATTTCATTAATATTATTCTTCTATGTTGTATATGATCAATTATACAATGGATTACATAATAAAAATACAGTAGCTGTATCACATGTATATTCACCAGACTTTACAGTATGTAATAATATATTTACTACATATAATAAAGCACATTCATTAGAGTGAGCAACAGATTCACCAGCTTCATTACATACATATAATACACCAGCAATACAATCATAAGTTGTATTAATATTTATGTATTAATATTTATGTATTTATGTATTTTAATATTTACTATTCTATTATATTATATAATGATATAATTCATTATATATGGATTATATCTATATTAATTTATGGTTAATACTTACTTCCTTTAAGGTAGTAAATATCAAGTTTTCATTTTATAATAAATGTTTAACTTGAATTATATAATCTAAAATCAATTTAGATTATTTATTAATATGTAATATAACCTATAACCCCGTAGGGGTTTCATTTTATAATGCCACAATTAGTACCATTTTATTTCATGAACCAATTATTCTATGGTTTCACATCTGTAAGTATATTAATAGTAATAATGTCAGTAGTAATAATACCTACTATATTATATATATTAGTATCACGTATATATATAACTAAATTATAATAATCTTTATGGATGGCATCCCCTTATGATGTTATATCATCATTGTTTTGTGATGAGATGAAGATTATTATATTTTCTATATTTTATATAGGAAATTATTATATTCTCTATATTTTATATATAAAAATATTTTACTATACTATATATTAATATTGTAAAATATTATAAGGGAAGAGATTTTGAAAAAAACTCTTTCTATTATTAATATAATTAATTATATCTTAATATATATAAATATATAAGATAATTAGGAATTAATAATTCCTTAACCAGAAATCTTTGATTTCTGATTATTTATATTAATTTTATAATAATATAAATATCCTTTGGAGATATAATCTTGTAAAGTGAGATCATATTTTACCTAGACCTTTTTGGTAGGGATATCTAATTATTTAATATATATAATGAATGATATATTAGATAAATATTATAAGAATTAAATTGATAAAATAAATATATGAAATATATAATAAATTCACCATTAGAACAATTTGAAGTTCAAACATATATACAAACATATAATGAAAATATAGATATAAGTTGATTAAGTTTAAGTACTGTTAGTATATATAATATAATAGTATTATCATTAATAATATCTATACATGTATTAGTATTAGCTAGAAGAAGTATAGTACCTACAAAATGACAAGTAGGATTAGAGGCTGTATATTATACAGTATATACAATGTTATTTAACGAATTAGGAGAAAGAGGATCACGTTATATACCATTAGTATATTCATTATTAATATATATATTAGTAAGTAATTTAGTAAGTATGGTACCTTATAATTTTGCATTATTATCACATATAGTTTATACTATAGGATTAAGTATGACAGTATGATTAGGTGTAACAATATTAGGTTTCTCAATACATCGTTTAACTTACTTTGGAGTATTTGTACCTTCAGGTTGTAGTTTAGCTTTAGCTCCAGTATTAGTTTTAATTGAATTAGTTTCAAATGTAACTAGATCATTAAGTTTAGGATTAAGATTAGGTGTTAACGTATTAGCTGGTCATTTATTATTAGTTATATTATCAGGATTAATATTAGATTTCATGTCAATATCTGTATTAACATTTATAGTTGGTATATTCCCTATAGGTATAGTATTAGGTATAATTGGTTTAGAAGTAGCTATATCTATAATACAAGCTTATGTATTCTGTGTATTAACTGCTTCATATATCAAAGAAGCTGTATTGACTCACTAATATAAATCTAAAATTAATATATAATTATATCCAGTTATGATTAGTAATCTTAATTTATTAAATATTCCTAATTTTCCTTTGAGGGTATTTCATTTTGTAAAATTAACCCATTCGGGCTGATGATTTACTCCTGTAAATATAATTACAAGGGGGGAGGGGGATAAATTTACTATCCTATATAATATATAGAAATTTAAATATTTCTAATTATATTACCTCGCGAAGCGAGGTAATATTTTCCCAAAGGGGGGCAAATATAATAAATATTTATAATTCTGCTCTAAAGGTAGATTATATTTAAAATATTTGAAATATATTAAAAATATTTGAAATATATTAAAAATATAAAAGTAGAATAAAAATATAATTAAATGTTGAGTAATATGAAATGAATTACTACAATATATTAAAGGAATAATTGATAGTATGATATAACTATATTATAGAAAGGTGTCATATCATAATATTGATTTAATATGAATCAAATTTATTATGTAAAACCTAATAGGAAACTATTTGAATAAACTTAGTGAACTGAAACATCTAAGTAACTAAAGGTAATATAAACTAACAAGGGACTATAATAGTAATGGTGAGTGAAATTATAGTGAAGCTTACAATTAGTATGTAATATATAAAGTATATATGAATATAGTGGATCTACCACTAAAGCTAAGATACTATAATATAAGTTAATAGTACTGAAAAGGAAACATATCATCAGTTATTCTATAAGCAGATTAAATTTCATATATAATATATGAAATACAAATCGTACCTTTTGTATAATGGGTTAGCAAGTATTTAATAATAGTAAGATATAGATATATATATCAAAAAGCGAAAGCGATGGAATAACAACTAATAAAATAAATCAATATGGTTTATAAAATTATTATTAAATGACCCGAAAACGTATGCTTATATCATATACAAGTATATAGGGCTATATAAGTCCCTATATGACTGAATTGGTTAGTGTTGCAATACTATCAAAGGATGTATGATAAGAAGTGAAAGACAAATCTGATACGTAAATAGCTGGTTTGCTACGAAATATATTTAAGTATAGCTACGTAATTAAGTTAATTAATAAACATGATGTATAGTAACTGAATAATACCAAGATTTTATCTGGCCTTACAATAATATTGTAAGATTATATAGGCAGACTTAATAGTCTTTACTATTATTATTCAACCTCAGAAATCATATTAATGTTTTACGTAAGTCAGACTATATGTGATAAGGTATATAGTCAAAAGAGAAACAGCTCACTACAAATTAAAATTTAAGATTAATCTTAAATTAATAAAGGTTCTTAATATATTATATATATTTATATAAATATATATAATAGAAATCTTAAGGTTTCTATTTAAGTAATAGGAAATAAGGTGTAATAATATAATACACAGTATGTTAGTAGGTTTGATAGTAACCATCTAATAAAGAAAGTGTAACAACTCACATACAGAAGATATTCTTTTGAATATCTATAAGATCTTTAGGTCTAATGTATTATTCACCACAAATTAACGGACCTAACTAATAAACCGATAATTTGTTTATATAACTACATTAAAAATGTAATGTAGTACTAATATATGAGGTAGTAGCACAACTAATGAAATAAACATATGTATGAGTATTAATATATATGTATATAATATATAAATTATAAATTAATTAGTATGAGAATGCTAACATGAGTAACGAAGAAATATAGTAAAAATAATAAAATCTATATCACCATACACATAAGGTATAATTAATAATACAGTTCTTAAGTGAATAACCTGAAAGGGTTTAGCGATAGAAAGATTAAATATATTAAATGATACTATAAAGATAAATATCTAATATTTATGATAGTAAGAACAGGAAGAGTTAATATATAAAATACTGTACCATAAACCGACACAGGTGTGTGAGAGGTGTATTAGTGAATCATCTTTAATGAACTCGGCAAAAACAATTCTATAAAATTCGATATATAGAATGATATAATTTAAGATTAAATCTTAAATTAATATAATAATAAAAAAAATAGTACAACTGTTTACTAAAAACACAGCACGATGCAACTACGTAAAGTATATGTATATTGTGTGAGCTCTGTCCAATGGTGATCTAATAAAAATATAATATAACAATGTATTATAATTAACAATCATTAAATGACAGTCTTATCGTGAGGATTATAATGTAGCGAAATTCATTGTCGACTAAATATCGTCCTGCATGAATGACATAATGATACTATAACTCTATCAAAGATGAGCTAAGTGAAGTTGAAATAGTAGTGAAGATGCTACTTTCCCATAGAATGACAGGAAGACCCTGTGCAGCTTTACTATATACAATAGATTGATGTATATATAACAATATATTGTTATGGTTAGACCTATTTAATATATTGATTAATATCATCTTAACTGAATAAATAAATATATATGATTTATATATATTTATAATAGTGACATTCGTTGTATGATAGTTTGAGTGGGGCGCTCTTTTCAGCAAAAGTATCTGAAAAGTCTATAGTATACAAAAATATAAATTAATATAAATATATAATATAAATTATATAAATAATAATTAAGTTATATTACATATATTATATATATATGTAATTCAATAATAGATTAAATATATGTAATTAAATTAGTAGAGAAACTAATATGTATGAAAAATAGTACTAAATTAAAATGATTAATCATTTAATATTATAAAGTATAATAGCATAATTACATAGAAATTAATAGATGTACATATCATCAAAGCATGTAAGTGTAGTATAGAGAACAAATTAAGCAATTTAGATTAGCATATTGATTACGAATTAAAGTTACGCCAGGGATAACAGGCTAATATTACGAGAGAGTACATATTGTAAGTAATGTTTGGCACCTCGATGTCGACTCGGCTTATCCTACTGGTTGCAGTTTCTAGTAAGGGTTAGACTGTTCGTCTAGTAAAAAGCTACGTGAGTTGGGTTAAGTACGTCGTGAGACAGTACGGTTCTTATCATCTATGGGTGTGTGTTTATATAGGTCATGTAATTAGTACGAAAGGATTATTACATGCAGTATCCATGGTTACTATGTAAAAATTATATATAAAAATTATCATAATGATTATAATTTCACATAATAGCTAAATATGTAGTATAAAATATCAGATTATATTATCTGAATATTTTGATAAATGCTGATAGACTATAAAGCATGAATCGCTCCTATAATAGAACACTTTATTAGTGTTAAAGACTATAACAATAAATGTATAGTGACTTGTTGTTTAATATTTATATTAGACATAGTTACACTAATTTTATATATATTGTATAATTTCTTATTTATAATATTTATTATTATACATACTCAACATTTAATTATATTAATTTATTAATATATAGGTGGGTATCTATTCATGATATCTACAATATTAGAATATAATAAATCTTCAAAAGATCCATCATGTCTCTAAAAGGGATATAAT